>JAPTHN010000015.1:18224623-18407123 GCA_026936325.1 Platynereis dumerilii
TACAATATTTCAGAATCCAGTCTATTTACTGGTCTTTGAACTTTTTGTATACCATTTTATTTGTGCAACACTATGATAAACAGTGATATAGTTATCATGGTTATAGATTAATATATTTCAAAATGAAGCCCTTCTCTACATGCTGTACCAGTCTACCAAAGTGATATATTCTAAATGCTACCTATTATGTATATTATGTATATTGTACAGGTTCAGCTACTTTCATATTGTTTAAACATCTTCTAAGTGTTTTCCCCAGTCCTTTGTTTTCTTCAAAGTGAAGTTTGCTAAACCACTTAACTTAATCTCCTCCTAGTGGCATGTGATCAAATTGCCCGCTTATCTCACTCTGCTATGTCCTTGTTACTATGTCAAGTACATCAGGAATGTCACTGATATTTGCTGCCCACAAAATTATACAATAATACAGTCAAATGTCAGTTTTAAGAACATAAGCAGGGTAAAATAAAGATTTTAGAATGTAGAATGTCAATCAAATTTGATTCAGATTTAATAAATTTGTGAAAGTTCAAGTTGCCAATTGCTGGGCCCTGGGTTCGAATCACACTCTGATTGGTTCACTGGGACCTATGTTACATTATGTTAGACAGCAGTTTCAATCATCCATTGCCTCTTTGCTGTGTGCTCCTCCTGTCCTCTTTAGCCTACCAAGTGCCCAAATACAGGACGTAAAGCCAAGATTTTCCATCCTGGTTAGTGAATGAAGTGTATGCCACTGTATGGTCAAATTGCAATTTAGCAGACTTGAGTCAAGTTGAGTGCCATCATTATTGTTTGATTAATTTCTGGCAATACATATGTGGTAGAGAATCCAGAACTATAAATGTTTGAACTTTGAACATTCATAAATGAATTTTCATTTAATTTATGTCATCAAATGATTGTCTTGTAACATTTCAACATTGAGCAAGCTTTGAAGTATTGGGGCTAAAACAACTGTATCGTCAACCACATGTGCATCATTTTGTGGCCTATTGGGTCCTTCTTGTATAGTTTCTCACAAAAAGGTGTTACTGAGATAGCAGTCAGTTCATATTTCAATTTCGTGACTGCGACTTGACATGATTGAGTGTTGCAAAACTTGGATTCTGATATTTCTTGATAGAAAATGTTTTTAGTCTCTCAGATTTCAATGTTTTGCTGGTTTGGGGAGTTTTTGCTGATCTGATGTTTCTGTAATTCTGAACCTTTTGCTTTGCAAAAATATTAAATGATAAAGGGTAAAGACTCGCTGTGCATTGAAAGTCTTGGGTTCAATCCCTGAGCTTTGCTGAATCGTAGGCCTACCTGGATGACTGAATATTGGTAAATGATTTTCATCAGCAAAATCTTAACTGACTGTCTGGTCAATTGCTGATATCCTGAATCCTGATAACATAATGGAAATATGCATGATGATTCCATCATAATGACACAAAGTGTAACAATTACTCTTAAGATATAATTTATTGTTACCAATTTGTATTTCAAATTTTGCTGAACTTTCAAAATATGACTTGAATTTAGAATAAATTGACTTGCACTGTATTCAAGTAGTCTCCAGTATTTGTACAGATGTGAAGTGTAAACAATATGGCCTCTGAAATGGATCATATAAAGACTGATGAGATGTATTATGGATGATCACAATTCAGCAATATTCTGATATTGTGAGGCTGTTTTAAAAATGTTTACAACCGAAGAAGGAAAACTATATTCATGACTGGGAAAAGTAGGGAATTTGGCTGTGTCATTAAGTAGGAAAGTGGGTATATCGTTGCCTGAAAATTTCTAAATCTTAATGGAAATTTTGAAGATGGCACAAAATTGTTGACAAACGACATGCAATTTTTAAACACCATTGCCATCTGTCTATGGAAAATAAGATTTCTAATTGTGGGAAATTAATGCTTTATTTTTTTCATTGCCTGCAAATCCAAATATTTTGTAGCCCTGATTGCCCCTGATTATATTGGCTATGTCTTCAATTAGAACATTCCATGCTAAACATGCTAAAGTGTGTTCGAATTTTGAAATAGGTTGAAGAAAGTTTTATTGATAGTGTTGAATTACTGTTGATATATTTGGTACTTTTATCATGCATTGTCTTTGATCAACTTGCCAACCATGGAGTACACACTCTTGACGGGAAAAAGATACAATTTTCGCATTTTGCACATTCGTGTGCATGATTCCTTGCATTTTACGTACAAGTTTGCAATCTGTGCATGCTTGAATGCTTCATTTGTTCGACAGCTTGTAATTTTGGCTGTCATCCGCACTATAATAATGCAACAAGTCCAGTAGCTGGATTCAAATTTCAAACCTGGGTCCCCCACATTGGAAGTTAGGCCTCAAAGGGGTGCCTGGTTCTGGTGAAACACCTTTCTCAGGGAACCACTATGGACTCAACAAAGCTTTTTCAATGTCGATGAATAAATATTTACAAAATTCTTTTGATAAAGCAATAGTCCTGGCATCAATCAAACTACTAAATGTTCTGCTGGTAATGTGACATAGCCTGCACTGCCATGTATTGTGCATTATTTTGTGAATCAACCTTGATTACATTGTGTTGAATGGCTTAGCTATGTATCATTGACCTGATATTTTTGTAACAGCTATGATTCATACATCTAATATTATCATCAGGTATGTTGTATTAAAAAATAGTCAACCTGTTCGGATGGTTTTCCCATTAGATTTTTGAATCATTTCTCACACAGCTGCTTAGGATAGTGTGTGTGCTCACAATACATGCTATTCAAATATATCAAAACAATCATTAGTTTTGAATGTCAGATGTGAAGTTTATCTAAGTACATATTTGTGATATTCAACAGTAATGTTATCATTTGATGACAATAATGGTTATACAACCATTTATAAGAGGGCAGGTAAAATGCAAAATTTTACCATTTGCCATAAAATGCATTGAACATTGGACATGTAGTTTCAACATAATTGTTCGTTTCACAGATATATATCATGATATGTAGGTTAATCGCTAATGACTGTGATTGTATGTGTTGTAATGTGTCCCATTGCTTCAATCAGTGTTAAGTTGGGCTATTAGGGGGGAGGATTGGCCTAGGGGGTAGCTTGCTGGGCTGCCAATTGTTGGGTCCAGGGTTCGAATCCAGTTCTATTCATTTTGTTCCTGCATGGGATTTTGGGGAGTGGCAAGAGACTGCTTATTTTTGAGTAATAACCTGAAGGACTATATCAGACATAGGATCATACTAGGAGGACCTCTTTATCCAGTATGTCCAAAAATCAGAGTAATCTGTCATGCAAAGTTCCACTATATCAATTTTGTGCAGCAGTTATGAAGATGCAGGGCCATAAATGATTAGCCCCCAGTTAATTGCACTCCTGGCTTTTATTGTCATCTCTCAGGTGACCTTGACATGCAGTCACTTCATTACATTAAACATTACATTAAGTTGGTCATTTACTTCTGATTTTTGACCGCAACAAATGTTCATGGGTGTAAGTATTAAAAGATAATGAAAATGGCAGTAACTTTATATAAAATCATAAAAAAAATGTACTTTTATGGAGCAAATGTCTAGAATATAGGGATGCATCGATACCAGTTTTTCATTCCCGATACTAATTGATGCCAGTTCAGATAGTTTTTTAAAAAGACCTTATTGTGTATCAGTTCTCTTCCGTTTCAGGAATGATACCTAACCAAAGTAACCATCCTGATGCCTTACCATCCCAATACCATCCCAATACCAGTAACATAGGCTATTATCGATTATGCTGACTAGTAGCTAGTTTTCCAATACTGACATTGACACTGCTTTATCTTCAATTTCTGACCTGACCCCACGATAATGGTTCCAGCTTTCTGATCAGCTGATTGATGCCAGCTGATTGGTGCATCCTCACTTGGGTGCTGGAGCTGTAAATTTGTTTGCCTCTGAAGCTTGCGATGTCCTAAAAGTGTCCCAGCAGTGTCAGCACAAATATGAAATAAAAATGTGTCATTTCTCAAATAAGATACCAATACATTTATTTTTCAACCAATATCAAGGCTGCCTTCATTTTTCCTATCATGGTGCCGAGGCTTTGAATCCATGGATTCTTGTCTTGAAGACTGAGGCACTGAGGCAGTTGCCTTATTTCAGGAAGTTGCTCCACCCATACAACTTACCTCCTACCACAGGGTACCTAATTTATAAGGTGATCTCTTTTTAATTTGCCAACAAAATAGAGAAATTTGCAAGACCAAGGTGGTGTCATGTAGCACTGATCAGGGTGGTCTTTTGTGAGGATCTATGGTATTTCTTGAGGGTGTTGCTTGTGACAGGACATCCATATTTACCCCTGACCTCCAGGGTGGACCTCCTGGCTCTGGGTGGACCTCCTGGGTGGCAAATCATAAAGATGTATTCATGCTGCTATTTGATGATGGTACTAATAGCAGCTAATTATCATGTCCCTCTTAAGGTCAAGATAAAGGTCATTCAGAGGATCCCACTATCAGCCTGGGTCAACACCTCTCTGATCAAAATTCAGAACTTCAAAGGTCTTGTGTTATTTTCCCATGTTAGCATATTTGCTGTTTTGCTTAAACTTGGCCTGTGCTGACTTGAGTGTCACTCCATGCACTGATCAGTAGTAGGAAAACATGGGTCAACTCTCTGACTGATTAACATAGATGTGCACATGTTCAAGTGTCCATGGAATAATTAAGGAGTTAATGAATAATTTGGCTAAATTTACCATGGGAGAGAACTTCAGAGAAGTCCCAGAGAACTTGCATGAAGTGTGCCCATGTGACTTGAACTGACTTTTCACTTGGCCTCTGGCTCTGTGTTAATGTTGGTGTGTGTTTAAGACACTAAACATGGCTAAATATGTGTCTTATGGGAGACATTAATACCCATCTTGACAGCTCAGTGTGAAGTTCATTGTCAATGGAGTAGGACCATGTACCTTGTGATGTTACATGGTTCAACATGATGAAGCAGCTGCAAAGCTAACTGTGGATTAGTTGAAGCTCTTAAAACAACATAGGTGGTCTCAGAACTCAGGAGCAGTACTTCAATGGACTTATACTGCAAACACTACTGTTTTGTGGTATTTTGAGTCTTCAATAGTGTACTTTAACACTTTGGTCATACAATATGATACTTCATTTTAATTACGTGAATTAAAGGCAGATCCAACACAAATTTGACAAGCTTCATATGTACTTTAAGTCTTCATTATGTGTACATAATCACACTACATGGTCTGTTGACATTAAAAAGGCTTTTGACAACACTCCTTTGGAACTTACCTTCCTAAATGACACATACTGTGTGACACAGGGATCTGGTTACTTTTGTGGTTATTTTTGGCCACATACTGGCTTCTTTCAGGAAGACAGCCCAATGACAACAGCTGACTCATGAAAGCCATGATTTGGAGTGTGCAACTCAACACTGTCCTTTTTTGCCACTCAGATCTGAACATGGTCAGAGGCTTCTTAGAGTCAAACATGTTGGATACTTACTGTGTGTGGATCGTGCTTATGGACTCCATTTAACACATTTGCTTCTTACCAACAGAAGGATCTTTGTTTAGTAAATGTTTACTGACATTACTCATGTCTTTTGGACAATTTTGGACAATGTTGGATGTATTCACTGATGTTTGGCTCTGTCACAATCATGTATACCAATGGTCATGACCACCATGTACATGATGGACTATTATTAGTTGAGTGATGGACTTCCCTCATTATTAGAGTGACATGACATGGATTCTGAAACTGGTGATTACTGATGTGTTCTGTATTGTTTTGGTACCATCATCTAGTAGTGTAGTGTGTTGGACACATCTGAGATGTTAAAAATTCATATTTGCATACTGGATACAGTTGATAGTTAATTAGTTGTATATCTATGATTTCATATCGCTATGCCTATTTATTGACAAAAACTGTATGGCTAATTTGGAAGTGGGACATCCCCAAGACAGCCTGAAGACAATTCAATTGGAAAATTTGATCATATAGCACTGCAGCAATTATAACATGCTATCTTTGACATGTAATTTTGTTCCTTGTTGCGTAGCATGTTCACGACTTGTCGTTAATTAGTTTAAGTTAACCTTCCTTCTTTGGTGTCAGAGTCCTCGTTATATCTTTTCAATTTCATTTGGTAATTTCTGCAACCTTAGAATTGCTGAAAGAGATCTCTATTTCTGGATGTTTATTGGCACTGATGCTAGTCATACTATATTTAACTTTCAACACCAATGAATGGCTATGATAATCAGTGATGTCAGTAGGAAAAACACAAGTGAATGCAGATGATCAGAATCTGATGATGTTTTGTGGTTTATAAATTATAATTACATCCAGGATTTTTGACGATTATTGGTTTTCGCTCTCAGTTCCCTGCCAATCAGTATTGGAGGCACAGGTGGCTGTCGACTCGAGTTAGTTTCCTCGTCTATTGAACTTTGAATTCAATGAATCGAGTCGAAAACTAGCTCCAGATCAGAGGGGCCTTTTATCCACACATTTCTTGTGTCAACAACATGGACAGCAAGTGGATCTGGGCCTAAGTTATGGATATACTCCATTGACTCCAGATTGTTCTGGATACCTGGAATCCAGTGGATACCAAGGATACCTCAGATTCCATGGATGTTTGATCCAGAATACTTACTTTTTACTCAGAAAGAATGCTCGTAGATGTCCGAGATGGAGAAAGATCACCTGTTAATGCCCTAAACAACGGATAAATATGGATAACTTTGAATAATGACATGAAATGTGAAATACCTCTCATACTTTCATACTGAGGTGTCATTTGTACAAAATTGGATAGATATAAACTTCCTTACTGTTACATTGAAACCCGTTGAAGGATGTAGCTTAATTTACGGATTGTATCATACAATGAAGGGACCTTACGGAGGTTCATTTCAATATATATTTCACTAATGTTAATTCAGTGAAGATGTATATGATATGAAATTCATATCCCTATAGTTTATTATGGGGATGCATCTTTCATGGTTGGCTGAACTTGTGTATTTACCTGCTCCTACACAATTTGAGTGACAAAACACACAAAGGGAAGGAGATTTGGATATTTTATGATACAAATTATAAAAATTTGTCGTATTGTAAAATTTGTACCGTCCTTGATGTTGAGATGAGCAGCATGACTCGGTTATCAATGAAGGACCGCAATGAAACCTGGAAGCAATCCCTCAGCTTCCATTTTCTGGATGGGAAGCGGGACTGGCAGGACTTCTCCATCGAGGATTACAAAGTCAAATCATCCCGCTTATCCGCTTTGCAAGATTCCGGATCTCGGACTTCCGTTGCTTCAGTCAAATCCGTTACTAGTCTCCCGGAATATGCTTCGCTGAAACCTCCACTTCTGCCGATTAATGGTCTCACTCACAAGAAGAAGTCTTCGAGTATATTCCGATGGAAGAGTGTATGTAACTTGTGCTTTTAAGTTTTGTTGGTTTTGATGTTTCATTGTGTTTTGATATTGGATTACGTTGCTACATTATGATTTACATGATACATTTTGAAGTATGTTCTGTTTTCTTCATCATAGAGCTTGTCAATTTAGATGATTTATATATGGCAGTGCACTATTTTGTCTTTTCTTTAAATACCGTCGAAATCTTGTAGATGCTTCACACTAAAGAGTAATCTTTTATCAGAAAGTTTTTTGTGATACCTCCAGGCTCCAGTATATTTTACAGAATCTGTGAAAATGTAATTTCTAAAATATCTCTCTAAGAAGCTGAAAGCCTGATACAATATTTTATATTATACAAAAATACATATTTCAACTGCAGTTTTGCTGTTTTGCAGCTTAGATCTATTCTCTGACTCTGAGCATATATCAGAACATATAAACACAGATTCAAATTTATATTAAAGTATACAACACAGATCTATATTTAGTATGCATCTTGTACATATATGTCTGCATCTCCACATGGCCACAGTGCATGTTGTGTGTGAAGCCATTAATCAACAAGTTTCATCACCACTATAAAATTATGTACTGAAGAGTCTAATATGTGTGTCATATTGATCTGACTTTGGTAGACATATTTGCCTCAGCAATATACATTGATATATATTGAACAGATATTGATCAATGTATTTGATCAGACTCATCGTGTAGTTCGATGATTTATTAAATATTGATTCATTATTTCATTGATCATTTCTGAGGGTAACCTAATTTATGTTTTTGATGTTATTTTAAAAATCTAAGTCAGCTTGGACAATGTCAGAACAGTGTGAACACTAACGAATTGTTGTCACTGTTGTAAAATTTCAGTGTTGTCAATCTTTCTTGCCTGCAAATTGCAAAATCTAGAGTTATAATTATAGAAAGTTCTCATTTATCGATGGCAATGTGCTTGGCTTCTAACCTCTGGGACTTAGGTTCAATTCCTGATAAGGACAACTTATTTAAAAGAGATGCTTCAGTTCATTTGGTGCCAAAGGTGCACCTTACTTCTTAGCAGTGGGCCTGTCACATTATCAGTGATTATAAGTTTGCCTGTGCAATAATACAGGACATTAGGGCCTTGTCAATACCCATCAGTGCAGGTGTAATGTGTATGACAAAATAGTTTTTATTCCCTCAGGCCACACATAATTGATCTTTAGCTTCTCGGATCCTCTCAAGGCACTTTTTCTAGGGTCGGTCGGTAGGACAAAAAAAAAAATTTATGTCAAAAAAAATTTTTTTTTCCATCGGCAGGATATCTATTGTGTCGGCGGGTCCGCGAAGCTAAGAATCAATTATTTGTGGCCTCACGGTCTCAGACTCTCAGCGCTCATTCACAATATATGTGTGTTAATGTGCTGTTTGAGTCTTTCGAAAAGCTTGCCGGAGGAGGGGACCTGGAGGTGGCATCACAGATTTGGATGTTGTTCCAAGAAAGGTTACAGATAATACCAGGTTGAGTTTTCTTTGTTTCGATTTGTTTCAATAAATATTGTATACATTTTCACTGTCACGAGCAGGATATTCAAAATCAGGATGTAATATTACTTTCGTCATATTGACATTGTGTGATCTGATTATAAAAATCACTATTGTGGACTGAAATATGGATCAATGTGATCGTATATTGGATGTTTCAGTTTGGATGTAAATTTTAATCAGTAATTTAGGTGTAGATAGTTGATACCCAATATGTTGTCGATTCGATATTCGGTGACTTTAAAACTTCACTGAGATGGAATAGGTAAATCTGATGGATAAGGAAGGCTAGAAAAATCTGGATTTGCAGGCAATAAAAAAAAATAATGTGCAAACTATCCCACTGTTTGAAAGGACATTTCTCGAAAGACCGGCAGCACTAGCGTTACTAAAATCACGAGCCAGTTTGGAATTTTGTCCCATGCCATCTTGGAAAATTTTGTCCCATGTGCAATCTTCAAAAATTTCCAGGAAATTACATGCCTGAAATGAATTCTCTACTTTCTCCAGCCATTTGATTGGGTCACAAAAAGTGTTTGAAGTTATGACGAAAAAAAAGTTCATATATATCAATGTATATATTATATGTTCTGTTTAGATTTTTAATGCTTTTGCTTGTTTAGAACATATTGAGAATACTTTGAAAAGTTTGAAAGAGTACATGTACATATGTTGTTCAGTACATGCATATTTATGTATTTTCTGTACATTTCCATTCTTTGTATACATGATATTGCAATCTCCTGAAGAATATGGCTCTGTATAATATGGTATAGGTATCCGGGGGATAGATGTTATGTATATGATATCTAAGTATTATATGTGGAATTTGGAATAAGGGAAAGGTATCTCAAAAACATGCTATGTACATGATGTTCTTTGGAATTATTTTTCTCCTTTACATCCTCTTCATTCTGCATAGTATTTTTGAGAAACTTTATCCTTATATAGACAAATCTTCAGTTTCTGACTTCAGTTAGACTTGACACTGGCGATATGAGGTCTCTCATTGGTATTTACAACATGTCCTACCTGCATGTGATGAAAGTAGCACTTCAAGCATACCTCATGAAATTATAACTTAGGTATAAGCCCCATAATGTGTTTTAAATACTGAAATCAGTGAAATGTGCTAGATGTATAAGGCTCCAAAAATAGTCTGCTGTACAACAATGTACAGGTCACGCTAAGTTGGTTCCACTATAAACATTAATTTTATAGTCATACGTCATTGTACATTAACATTGGGAGGGGTGTTGAATTGTCAAATTGAGGTTAAGCTTAAAAGAGATTACAGTCCCAGAATATAATTTCATTATGATAATAAAATAATTGCCATTTATAGGATCAATTCGATTGGGGAAGTACGTATAGTTTTAATGAACTATGAACTGATGTTCACTGCCCTGCCCGCCTTTGCTTAAAATGTGACATTTTCGAATTTGTTTATTCATGTATCGTGATTTTGCATCCTAAGATTCTGATCGGACAATCAGCTGTTCAGAGTCAGCATTGCCAGATAGGTGGTATACACTGTATTATAGAGTATAGACAATAAAAAAGATTAATTCTTTTCACCCTGAGTGTGTAGAAACATACACTAAGTATTATGGTACAAGCTATGGGTTGAGGGTGTGGTCCTCCAGCCAACACCTTGTGTATATAAGATGTCTTTGATTCCAGGGTACTTTCCAAGTTCCACCTCTGCATGCTGTAGATCTGAAAAATAAAACATTTCTATTATCTGCTATATTCTATGTTCTTGACAATGAAAATTGAATATCATACAAAATATTTGAATAGTAGTAATGGGATTCTTCCTTATTTTAACAATGTTAAAAGTAGCTTCAGGGTATTTTAGTACCAGTTATCTGTCTGTTCCATGTATTTTATGAGTTTTTATCTATCCTGTTCATTTTGCAACTTCCCGAAATAAGCCTCCCAGTATCCTGTCACTATTCGCTGCCATTACACATTTGAATTTGGCCATTTTGGGTCCACCCATGTTCACAAAAAAGGCGTGTTGAGAGATAAGCCAACATGACATAAAACAACAGAAAAACCCAAAGGTTTACTTTTCACATCCTCAAAACCATGTGGTCTGATCAGATGATAGAGTTTCCATTGTGCATGTTGTGGCTCTTGTTCAGCCATAGTATGCCATACAGTACCTTGGTACCTTTGCGGGGGTGGTGAAACAGCAATCAGACTTATCTTGGCAATAATATCTATGGATGTATAGTGGAGGCCGAGACATCCGAGGCTGAGACTGAGGCATGAGCCTCTGAGACCGAGGGACCGAGGGTGAGGCTATGAAAATGTGGCCTCGAGGCCTCATGAGACCTCCATCACTGGCCGCCAAAGGTACCTGAGACCAAGGCCGAGAATTGGGCATCTGAGACACGAGACTGAGGCCATTAAAATATGGTCTCGAGGCCTGCCTGAGCCTCGCTGGGCAATATCATCTGATCATAGAAGTGATATAGGACAGTACATATAGACTTGTGGGCAGTGTTGGTGTCTCCTACTTAATGGAGTTTGTTTTGAATCTTCCACAATGATGTCTTGTGAATAAAGCTGTGAAAGTTATATTCTGCCAGGCTGCCAGTGCAATGTATTCATGGTTGTTGAACTGTACTGCTATAAGGTGACCCTTGCAGTGTCAAAGGGCACAAGTCTTGCATTGCAGTGACAATTGAAAACACAAGCTCTGTCTGGCTTTCCATGTATACATGTATAGTGCTGTACAATATACAATATACCCAGCCTGTGATCCTCTCTTTTCTGTTTATTGTGCAATTTCCAACTATGATAATTTGTCAGTTATCAATTAGATTATATTTTGAAGCAGCAGAGTAAACGTGAACTGTAATGCTCTTGAAAATGTTGCTTTATGCATTTACTACTTCAGGGACATATATAAATTGTCACCGTAGTTACTAGACTTGGTTTATCTCATGGTTTGTTGATTTCGAGTACATTTTGTAATTTGTTTTTGTGGGTAGTTCCTGGTGTGACGTTGTGTCACCCTTAATTTATTGCCCCTTCTTCGTGTTCATGTGACTGCAATATATTGCTGACGACATATTTCCTCAATTAGCTGCCAAGATGCTTATTTCTTTTCCATTCCTGACCTTGCGAGCTCACAACAATTCTTTATCATTTCACCATTTTAATGACATTAACAAGAGGTGGGTTTGTTTCGATCTGGATGATTTTACAAATTCGCGCCCCACTCGATTTGAGAAATGGCTTTGTGAAAGACCTAGACCTCATGTGAAATCCTCAAAAACAGGTATTGTTATGATATATTTTAAAGTCAAATTTCATGAGTCTGAAGCCTTTTCTCGGACTGTAGGGACTATTGGGTCATTATCAACTGATTACATTATTTTTATACACAGATTTAAACCAGGCGTCTTAACAATTTTTCGAGAGGCCTTCGATTGGGAGTTTGTGCTTATTTGAATAAATACGGTAATGGCTTACCCTTCATGTAGAATATTGCAGTTCATAATTTCCTTAAAGGGGTCAGTGTGCTATTGATGTTGCAGGATATATTGTGTTATTATGGGATAATGGGAGGAATTAATTAAACATCCTGCTGGATGGGATTCCTGCATTGTACACTGGACTGGCCCAATTCCACTCCCTGTAACCTTTACACTATGTAATAATCATATTTGTTATGTGTAATGGAATTGTTACAATTCTTAGGCATAATATTAACATACTGTCACTTGATTGAGATGAATGATAGAAAATTTAGTAGAATTTATGCCTGCTACCTAAGGAAGACAAATTTGTTGCCGCAGGGCTATAAAAAATGAATTTCCAGGAAATTTGATTACGTATGACAAAATGTCCAACGATTGGTCGCAAATTCAGTGACGATTTCCTTGTCAGAAATTTGGACCTTTCTTTGAAATATTCTGTGAGATTTAGAGATTTCGAGGCAGTTACATGTGTACCCAAATTCTCTACTTTTTCCAGCCGTGCTTGTTGATCCTCTCAGTTGGTGGAATTAAATTCTCGATTAATTTTTATGGAGACAGGGTGAAGAACTCCAGGAGGATTCTCTGGATTGCCCTTTAAATACTGCCAATGTTCAGTGATAAGCCAATTTCATGATTCTGGATTCTGGAATGACTACTAACCTCTGAGGACTCATGGAGGACCCATGGTCCCTCAAACTGTGTCAAATGTCCAGTATTTTGCCCAGTGTTTGCTCAGTGCACTTAACCTGGTCTGACCATTGACTAAAAAATGTAAGCACCGTCTCAGAATTTATTGCTCGTTTAAGTGATTGGAAATGTTACAAGGCTGACTGCTACTTATGTAGCAAACATGTATGTCATAGATGATCTCTAAATGTTAAATTTTGTTTGTTTTATTATATTTTGTTATTTCGTTTTTACTCGGTGACCAGCTTTTAGCTGATGTTTTTTGTTTTATATTGTACCGAGACTAAATAAAGTTTATTCTTATTCTTATTCTTATTCTTATTCTTATTCTTATTGACCACAACTCAGGTTGAACTGACCACTGGGTTTAACCATTAGGGTCGAGTATTCACCTCATTAATGGTCAGTGACCTGTTGAAGTCTGGTCAAGGACTAACTTTGGTCTCAAGATAAAATATCATGAACAATTGGTCTACAAATTGATCAAGTTTCACTTTGTTGGTGGAAATACATTAAGTTTTCCTTTCAAGAGTTTCCTTCAGGCTACCAAGAGATTTTTATTTTTTGGTAAAAAATTTGCAACTTTTATTTCTCGATATGATGTGGTAGAGCTTCATGTTCTGTTACAATTGTATTTTTATTTACTGTTATTTAACCATAATCATCTCAAAATGAATCGCAGTACTCCTTGGCGAAATTCTGTTATTATGACTCCTTCCTGAGAGAAGCCGCTGCACGATTTTGAATCATTTTGCCATCTGGACTATAGCGGGGAGGGAATTCGTCAAAATCTGTAAGAATTGTGCACTTGGTGACAAGTTTTTGCAATTTGGCATGGGTGTTTATATGACCAAAGGGGTTTCAAAAACCACCGCACACAAAGTGAGACCGCCCCCTGGTGGCCGGTATGCACAAAATCCAATATGGCCGCCGCAAAACACAAAAACTAGCATATCTCCGTCACTATTTGTGCTATATTGATGTGTAATACATCATTTTCCACTACATTTATTATGGAAAATGCGTTCTTGCTGTTATTTTGTAGCTCAAATGTGAATTTCAATGCCAAAATCAATGTTCATAGCAGCAGCAAGATGTAAAAAGACGTCACTTGGTATTTTGTCCCTTTTGGAATTTTCACTTGTGCCTGACTTGAATGAATGTGAATTAACTGTACAATGTCATGACTAATTATTGGCATGGAAATTATTTGGATGAATAGGTGCTATAATTGTGTTATTCATGTAAGAATGAAATAAATGGATACAGTTCTGTCTGGTGTGCAAGGGGCACAAATGCTATATGTATGCATGTTTTAATGCATATTTAATAACCTATTATGTACATCAGAGGCTTAATAATTGCTGATGTGCCCTTATTCATTAAATATTTTGCCATGTGACTGATATGCAAGTCATTCATAACTCTCAGCTCTCTTTACTCTGTTTAATGTTTTATAACAGAGATCTTGAAACGTTTTCAGTGTGATCTTTAAAAGGGCGAACCAATGATATCAAATGTTGTATTATTATTCATTAGAACTTCTGATCAATCACATCAATTATAATTGAGAATTGTTAATTCAAATCAATATCAGTGTTCTGGATGAATCCTATATATATATGATTATATAGGCACACAGACCTCACTAGAAAACTGGAAGTTGAAGAACCATCACTTCTCCTACTCACTGATATGAAGATGACACGATCAAACTTCAGCAAAAAATGTCTGTTGTATTTTATGTTATGAGTATGTGGGTTGATATGGTAAGGTGAGGCAGTATGCACTGCAATCCCTTGTGGAAACATTCCTACATAGTAAACCCTTTTACTAGAGTCCTTGCTCTTAGCCAAAGAGTGTTCCTGGCGGTGGCTGCCACATGTTCTGGTTTGTTTTCCCATAGTCAGTCAGAAAGCTTTATCCACTGCAGTGCAGAAGCAATCTCAGCTTGAAATGAAGAATTCCATCAGTTTATAAAGCTAAGCAGGTTCTAGTCATAGAATTAAGCAGCTCAAGGTGTGCACAGAGGAAGTAATAAAGTTACGTTTCAGGATAACGTTAGGGACACAAAAGTCAAGAGGTTTGAAAATGGGCTTCCCTAATAATATTGAGATTGGTATCTCAAGACCTGAGACCTTGGTGAGCTGTTGCATGGTCTGCTCTGGCCTCAAGTACATGATTGTTTCATGCGAAAGTTTGGTGTGTATACTTTGTCCTTTGTGTGGTTTCTTGAAGAAACAACACAAAGAGGACAAGGTATGCACACCAACTGACATTTACTTAGCTCCATATCCCTAGAGCCCATGAACATCTTGTCCATGTCTGATTTTGCTTAAGTTAAGTGAGAAAAGCAATTTGCACTCACTTGCCAACCAATCTCTTACTAGTCTTTGGTGTGATATCACCTTCTCATCAACAGCCAGTGGCAACAATCAATCAGCTGGTCTCTTCTAGAATCTTGCAGTGGTCTCTTTCCATGATTTATGTTTGGAGACACAAACTATGCATTTTGGATGCCTCTCCTTCTGTGTGAAACATCCAAAATTCTAAACATCTACCCCTCTGTATAACAGGCCTTCATAAAAGATGTGATTATTGTCTAGCAAGGAAGTTCTCTCCGAGACTGTCAATGCCATTGTCTAAAGCGATGAGCATTGTGTCAAGTTTAGAAAGAGGATGGAGAGCAAAAGGATCTCTATGGGCAACAGAAAAAGAAGACAATGATTCAAAGTCTGAAGTCCTTAAAGCATTTGAGGAGTTCGGAAAAGTTGCTGATTAATGATTTCTTCAGCCATGCACGGCTCCATCTCAATCAATGCAAGGTAAATGTAGCTCTGGGCCTTAATCTGCAGAACACCAAATAGCACAGCCTGAGCAGATGCATTGTTATTCAGTTGGACACCCAAAAAAACCAACGTCTCAAGTTCCAGACATTAGCAAGGGAGGATAAGTTCAGAAAGTCAAAGTCTTACCAGATGTTCCTCAGTTCAAAAGAACTTAACCATGGCTGAAGTTCTTGTAAGACGGCCAAAAGGCACAAGGAAGGCTTTGTGCAGTTTATGGGCAAAGGGCGACACAACATCCAGATTTGCGCCTGTTATCAAAAATAGAAGTCAAGTGTGTTCTGTTCTGAGCACCAAGACTTAGTGTCTTACATTTATATCACAATATTAGCAGGAAGAGGCTGACACTCCTTATATTGCACTTACATCATATCACTCAACAAGGCTATTGTCTAAGCCTTCTTCAGCACTTTTCTGGTACTGCCGATCCTATTTTCAATAATTTTGGCCAGTTTGAATTGTTGTTTGGGTTTAGCCATGACCAAACCTTTAGATGTTTAAGTCTGAGACCTCAGTAAGTCACAGTGCTCTGATAATGTTTGGACTTTATGTCATATTTGGAGAGGTATTCCTGAAGTCAATCTGTCACTTTTAGCATTAATCCATAAATCAGCATGACTCAAACTTGATTCTCAGCACATACAATGAAGAGCTGGTGCATGCATGATGGAGTTGTACTTATGAACAGCTTAGGGAGACAGAATCTCCCTGAATGATACAGGAAGGCAGGCTTTTATGTTGTGTGCTATTCATCGGACAACAGTCACTCAGCAACATTCCACTCCTGTACTGGATTGTATGAACACTTAACACGGGTTATCCTAAAGTGGTTAACTCCTATAACTTATCTTCTAGCCAGGTTATTGGCAAAAACTTTCGTCATGTTGTAGTATGACTTCAGTTAATTAAAATTAGTTATCTAACTCATGTTCAGCATTGACCAAATGTCACTAAAATGACTTACTACAGATTTCGTATTAGTGTGCCATGTTCTTTTCAACTGCCACAGTGCTCTTGTGATGTCAGTATCAGCATAATGATTTCACAGTTGGTATATTTGCAGTTTCAACTGTGTCACTTGGAACCCATACTGATCACACCATTACAAATTCACGCATAAGCTGTTAGATTGTTGCTCAACATTGATTATTCAGTTTGATGTTTTGAATAAATCCAAAAGTTATAATATTCAGCTGTATATAATGCATGGATTTGTAGCACTTTTACAACAAAACAAATTCATTCACTCTCACATTCATTTGTTGGTCTGAGAGGTTATCATGTGCTGCTCTGTCTTGGCAAAAATAATATACTCAGGAACCATTCAGAATTTAAGACCTAAGGGGGGGGAGTTTTGCTTGGGGGCATCCTTATCACTGATTTCCAATAATGTTTATTTGATGATAGAATTCTTAGCCTCCTTGTCTGGCCTTTTCCCAAATTTTTGGGGAGCAAATACCACCCCCCCCCCATTTCTCGTCCTCTGGTATGCCCATGCAACACCGCCACGTTCACCTCCCCATCATCCCCATTCCAGTCATCAATTCTGAACAGTTTCTTTGGCGCAGATCTCACCTAAAAGGCTGAAAAGCCAAAAGGTGCTGCCTTCAATGAGAAATTTCACAACAGGACACCATGAATGTCCATGATGGATCAAGCAAGTGACTCAAACATATCAGTTTCACCTGCTCCAACTGAATCAAACAACCATACCAATGAATGCAGATTAATTAATTGTCATTCACACTTAGACAGCCCATAAGCCTGACTTGTTGGTAGCAGTTGGAATCAACACTCAAGCTTGGAGTGCCAATAGTGATGTCAGTATTGCAATACTGACATCATCTGGGCATATATTCACATGGAACATGGCACACTTATACGAAATCTGTAATAACATCTTTAGGTTAACCCATGTTGGGCTGGACATGCTGTCAGATCAGAATAGTGGGTCCCACACTGTATTGACCTGTCAGATGTGGTACAAGCAAGTTCTCTGTCACTGCATGATGGTTTTATGATAACATGTTGGCTGTCTTTGCACCTCCCAGTGTTAATGCACTGGAGGTGGTCTGAAGTCAGAAAACTACAAAGAATCTATTTTTTGGCACATTATCTTGTTATTGACTTCCATCCAAAAAGAAAAGTAAGTTGCTGTGCAGCAATTATGATTTTGTGCCAAGCCCTTGATCACTAGTTACCATTTACCTCCAGCTCTAAACAAATGGAGGTGTCATGCTAGTTCTGACAGTTCAGACATGGCATGGGCCTGAGATGAATGTTCACTTCAGATGCGAAACATTCAGTGAGGTATAACAGTTGCCATGTCAATAAGTTCAATAATTGCTTATTTATTTCAGGAGAGTCAATGTATTTTATGGGAATTACATTTCAATTAACATTGTTGCACAGTATGCAATGATCTTCTAAAATTAATGAGAGTCGTAGCAGTGAGTGAGTGAGTGAGTTTGTGTTTTATGCCCCATCAGCAGAGTTGTAGCAGTTTGCCTCATTGTTGAGTTCTTAAAAAGATAAGGCACCATTTAAACAAGACAGGTTATAGTTTGGACTTTGCTTTCAGCTCAGAGAAAATAATCTCCAAACTTGATTGAAATTCAAATACCTCACAAAAAATATGTTTAAGCCTTGAAGGGCAAAAAATACAAAAATCTGTCAAAAAATCACCTGGAGCTGTACCATAGACCCATTAAATCACAATTTACAACCAAACCAACCCCAGAAACAGATTTGGCATTATCATAAACATTGGAAATAAGGTATTGCACTTGAATTTAGAACCAATAGTGACGAAGATATGGCATTTTTTGTTTTTCGCGGCAGCCATATTGGATTTGTGCATACCGGCCACCAGGGGGACCCCCACTTCGTGTGCGGTGGTTTTTGAAATCCTCTTAGCCATATCAAACAACATGCCAAATTGCAAAAACTTGTCACCAAGTGCACAATTCAGACGGATTCCCTCCCCGCTAGTAGATTTGTCGTAACAGATATCACCAATTTATCGATCAATCAATCGCGAGATCAAGATTATGTGTTTGTGCACTCATTAAGTATGTTATGCACAGATTCGGTTCTATGCCTAATGTTTCAGTGTTACATTTCTGTGTTGGAGTAGCAATATTACATGTTTTCATGTTTTGCCAGTCTGCAATAATTAGTCAGCATTGCTTGGAGGCAAGTTGGAGCAATGTTATTCCCTGGCCAGGCTGGGACCTTTGCACAAGGTGTTAGCGGCATAAAAAGTGGGAAAATCAGAAAAAGAATGTTAGAAACTGTTAGAATAGTTACTTCAGGACTTTTCCTGTGGCTGTTACGAACTGCCTTGCATTTTATTGGGCTGTTTACTTAACTTTTTAGTGACTAAACCTTGGTTGAGACCTTCCAGTTCTTTTAGTTGCCAAGAAATGTGCATTGGGACCATGGCCAGTCAAATCAGGTGACATTTGGGGACACTAGCCAAATATTGTTGGTACTTTAGTGCTTCAGTTGGTACATTTGGGGCTCTACTGAATAAAATACCCTTACTTTTATTATCCTTCATATTTTTAGCTATGATAATTCTCGTTCAAGTGTATTTTTTAGGGTGTTAAGTGAAAGTGACTTTATCGTAGTCATGCAACTTATTTAGTTCGTCATATTCATTGTAATGGGATAGATCTATAAATATGTCTTTCTTAACAATTTGTGGAACAAATATAGTTAAATTGATATGAAATATTTGATGTCTTATTTGTTCTGGTAGCTGTAGCTTTGTTGCTGTATTTATAGCATCAGCCTACTTCAGCCCTTAGCCTTTCTCCTCTTAGGGAATTCACATTGAATACTGATCAAGAAAATACAATAACATTTAATGATGGTCCACTATCAGCTGGTAATGGTGCATTGCTTGAAGTTGAGGACAGATCAGGTAGCTTCCTTGAACATTGTTGAAGTTATTCTGAATAGGTCAATATATACAATAATTTGGTTTATAAAATGTTGTAGTTGAATTGACTTCACCAGTGAGTAGTCCATTTCTATTTTGTCAGGGACTGTTAATTCCCTGAAGGTCATCCCAATTGCCTGGGGCATGTTGTTGACATGACATTCATGAATGATCACCACTGGCTAGCAGTGTATCCAGATATATATATATATTTATATACAGGCAAAGGATGATATTCTGTGTTTAGAATTTTACTTTATGAAATTTGTCTAATTTCTGTTTGCTGTCCACGTCTGTGTCTTTGTGCTGTTGTGTGATGCATCTGTAGTGACTGGTAAAATTATCAACTGATCAGTTGAATTTGAGAAGCTTGTAACTTTTATAATGTCCATTGTCGTTTTGATTTCCCTTTAACATTGTTTAACATGTTTCAGAAGCCTCCTGTAAGTTTCGGAAAGATTTTTTTTTGTATTCTGGGGATTCGTTCGATGGGGAAATTTTTCGATGACCGCAGTGTCATCCATAGTTGAAAAGTTTTAGTCATTTCCGAATTCATTAATCGCAAAAGAGATACAATTTTGAAAACTTAAAATTACAAATATCCAAAGGTCTTTGGAAAAAGTGATATATTTCCGAGGCTTATTTTACATGTTCTATAAGCATGATAATAAGTCGGAGAGAATAAGTTGGATATTACAGCAAAGTCAGTTTATTCCAGATTACAATTTGCAGTCATCAAACAATTGCCAATTGATATGGATAACCCATATCTGTTTGTTGCAATACGGCTCGATTTAACTTTTTATTTGGAGGTCTCTGAGACCATGACTGTTACTGGTAACTGTCATGCTGAGACTAAAAAAAAATTAGTAATTTATAAGTTAGCATCATCAATCATGTCAGGATTGAGATCTGCAATGGACCAACCTCCACAAAATATGGAGCCACATCTATTATGATTATATACCATCCATTTGAAGGTTTGGAGTGACCAGTACTCCAGAGACAAGTAGAATTGATATTAATAGCAGCTGTTGTACTCTGATTGTTTGGCACTGGGAGTTGAGCCAACTAAAGTGATCCAAAATTATCCTATTATGATAAGTGATGATAATCATCAATTAGCTCTTGGGAAGTGTTACTTGCTATAATATGATTATGTCTATGAATATTCATAATTTCATAATTAATAGACATCTATTGTTGTATTGTGTTATGTAAATTGTGTTTGAGAAGTAGGTGATGACTTTATTCGTTCCAAGAAATGTCAGTATTGAAATGGAAGTTGATAAGTCAAAATCAATGTATTATAATTTAGCAGTAGTGAACCTTTTTTTTTTGCTTTATTTCTCATTAGTTTATCATGTTTATGTATATTAGGATATCTTTTTTCGTGATGGCTGAAAAAATTATGGATTTTACGCAAAATGCTGAAATTGTGGTTTTTCACGCAAAATGGTGATATTATGTACTGGTCAAATACTTTTCTAGATCTGTCGAACTGTGATTGAGTTGAAGGTTGAGCATTCAACACCATGCCAATTTAAAGCATTAAAAAGTCCCTCCACTCTCAGTGTCTTTGTTTGTTTGGTTTTGGATGATGTCATAGTGAAATATTTCAATCTTGCCAACTTGTCATTCCCTTATTTTGGCTGCTCCTGTGAAATTGTTGCCAATATTTCTAAGCTTGTTAATATTTAGGTATTTTGGTTGAAACCTAATAAGTTAATAATCAGTCAGCAAGGGGTTTCGCAAAATTTAAAGTAAGCCATGCACATGATATACTCATACAGTGGTTAGGTATGTGAAGTGCCAATCAGGAATTTGTAGTATTGATCTAATTTTTTACACTAACCTGTTGTTATATTCTTTGCATTTCATAAATGCCTTCTTATCTTTGTATGATAAAATACTATGCTCAACTCAATACCTGAGTACGGTGACACATTTTCTTGCAAATACATTTTTATTGCCAAATATGGTATGGCCAATCAACCTTACTAAAGTATGTTGAGTGATGTCTCAAATAATGGATGATGCCATAAGAAATTTACGATACATAAAAGAAAAGACTGTATGAAAATAACACAGTTTGATGTTCTTGTACTTGATGCTTTGTAGGCGTATTCTTAAAAAAAAAGTTCACCAATCATGCGAAAAAGAAAAGTCAATGGATAGACATGATCATGTCACAGAGCTCTATCCACATGATTCAGTTGTTGTCTATGTGACATCATCGATGATGATCATTCTGTTGTTCATTGTTGTAGGTACATTGGCAGAGACCTGTTTGACACCAGTTTTGATTGGCATTTATTAGTCTGATGACTGTCAAACAAACATTTTTAGCCCAAAGGCAAACATTTTCCTAGCTTGGTTAGCTTACCTACCAGTTATGATAGTTCACATTTTTCATCAAATCATGGCCACATGTCTTTGGAAATGTAGGCACATGGGCAACTTCAGCATTAGGGGTGGACATTGTTTGCCAAGTTCGATACGATACATATCGTCGATACTCATTTTCGGTTTTCGATACGTATCGTGATACGCAAATTGTGCCCTAAACTAATTTTAATGAAAATTTATGCTGCGAAACTCACATTTTGCCTCTCAAAATTAGGTCTTGCGTGAGACAGGAATCTGAAGTTGCAACAATCTCATGTGTTTCTCAACATTTGGTGACATTTTAAACCTAAACTGTCCAAATTAATACATTTTTCAAGCAAACTATCGCAGTCGAGGCAGTATCGGTTCGATACCATATTGCTAATCATTCAATTTCGATTATCGTATCGAATGATCGATACGGTTTAACTGATATATCATGAAACGATGTCCATCCCTATTCAGCATTCAGCAGTGACTTTGCTCTTAGGCTAGAAACTTGATGGTTTCTTCAACAGTGCTGTACTTTTTTTTGCGTCAGGTTTCGGATACCTTCATCGTCTTAGTGTCTGTAATTCAACATTTTGCAAGTACATTGTCTATTGTTGTATGTGCCTCACCTTGGCGAAATTCCCCATTTCAATATTGGCGGACATTCTTGCCTGAACCTGTAAAATAATGCATTATATTGTTTGCGTAAGAAGTTAACATGGTTAATAGTAATATGGTATGATTTTATATAAGGGTAGCGACTATTCCAGGTAAATCTGCGCTCCGGCGCTCACCATACTGGACATGGCCGAAGTGGGGTTTGAACCCTCCGCCACTGCACATAAGGAAGACGTGCTAACCACTATGTTACAAAGCCATATAAAAAAAGAAGTTGTATTTATAATATTCTTGATTAGTTTGCCTTGAGGAGTCACTGGTATGCAAATGTTTGTTTTTCAGGGCATTGAACTAATAAATGCCAATCAAAACTCATTGTCACAGTCACCAGTCACTAAAACTGGAGTGATGTCAACTTCTATGTAAGCTCTGAGTCGCTATGGCTGATGTTTTGAATCTAGATCTGTCCTTAAATGGTATGGTTTACATGGTTTAACACTGGGTAGTAGCTTAGTAAACATGTTAAACATTGCTTGAGAAGTGTTGAGTCCAATGACAAATTTGGGACATTGCATTAAAGGCGATGACATCATTCGTGTGAGATATGGTGATTCCATATTTGGCGATAGACAAGTTTATTGGCTCTTCGTAGTTAGATTTGCTTTGTACAGATCTATATTTTATCACTTCAACATGTTTTGTCAATAGTCATTCTATGGAATTCTGAATAGAAGCTTAACATGCTTTTAAAAGGTTGAAGGAATTGCAGGCCCCATCTGATTTGTCATGTTATGGACTCCAGATGCAGAGAGTATTTGTGAGAACTTTTAAATATAATAATTCTTGATTTAACTGTACTTCTATTACATGAGTAACCACTTATCATCAGTGCGAACATGGTTTTTTCATCATTTTTGTTGTAAAGGAATAAATAATGTGTAGCCATAACAGATGTTTTAAAATTTGATTATAAACTTACTCATTGTTAATAGTCTGAAAAGGTGTGCTCAGCAGCTCATTCAGAAAAAAAAAGTTTGATAAGACATTTCTGAAAATAAACACGCTTCAGTTGTATGTCTCTTGAAGTCCAAATATTTAAGCGGCTTTGGTTAGACATTGTGACATTGTTAAAACGTGTCTGACATGTTGGATCATCAGGTCATATGTCTCGGATCATGTCATAACCATTTGAGGTTTATGAGAAATTTCCTATTTCCTCAGGCTAAATTTCTGTTGACCTTTTAGAGTTCAGTCAATGATCATACTACGTGTGTAGGGGATCAGTGATTATAGGTTCTTGACTGTGAGATATTGCGAAAAAAGCACATGGTTAAATAGTTTAGTTTTTTTTAAAGTTTTTTTTTGTCAGGTATAGTATGTTGACTGTTGACGCATGTGGACTGTAGTCACTGTCTATACATTTACTTTATTTTGGTTTATTTTGTCAGAGTCATAAATATTAACTCAAGGTGTCAGAGTGAAATGAAAAAGAAAAAAGTTGAAAGGCATTGTTACATTGTTGTTCTTTGTCAAATGTGTCCACCATGTTGACAGAGACATGTATTTACTAAACAATGGATGAAAAAATTGCATTAAAAAAAGGAATACGTTCAAGGATAGAAAAATGTTGGTGAGGCATTTGACCTATACTGTTGAATGACTAATTCTGTAATAATTATAGAAATCCTACTCCTCCTAGGCGACCATAGAAATTACAATGTTTCTTGAGATTGTGGACTCATCTTACTGATGTATATTTTCTATTCACTTGTTCGGCCAAAGGTGCCTTGCGTGATAAATGTTTTGGTATTTCATGTCTACAGCAGTTAGAATCATCAAAAAATGTTTAGAACCGAGACTTATTTCCATTCCGATTTCAGGGAGTCTTGAATAATTTCTATAATTTCTCTAGTTTTCATTTTTCTAAAAATGCTTGTCATGGATTTTGTTTGAGGAGTACCGAAAAGTCCTAAATTCCAGTTTGTTTAACTGAATCAAGTGAATGCCAAACTTGTCTCCTGGTCCATTACATTAACCAGATTCACTTGACACTAATATAGGGATTGAGTTTCTTTGTTTATTTGAATATTTATGGGAACCCTACACTTAGAGTCATTGTAGCAAGTATTGTATTTGACTGCTGAGGGAGTCTCCCTAATCAACAGGGCTTTATAGCAGGAGTCAAGAGTTTGCGGAGTCAGAGTGAAAGATTCTTGGAGTCATAGAATTTTTGAGGAGTTGGGATTCATAGTCAAATTTTGAACTTTATTATGCCTTTGAACTTAGTGGTTAAAGATATTTGTCTTAATCGCATTAATAGGGGGAGGGTTAGCTCAGTGGTAGCATGCTGTGTTGCCAAGGTTCGAATCCAGCTTACCGGCTCATCTGGGCATATGTTGGACGGCTGTTTTCAATCATCCTTTGCCTCATTGCTGTGTCATCCTCCTGACCTAATTTGCCTTGCGGGCATAAAAACAGGACGTAGAGCCCCATCGTGACTCATGATTATCACGTGAATAACTTGACATTTATAGAAATATATCATGTCATTTGTTATATGCAACCTTAGAGGCTCAGAATATTTTTAATCTGCCATCCATAAGTCTGACGTAGCAAAAATAAGAATGCAGAAATCCTTTCTGTTAAATGTCATTCTCCAGCTGAAATTGTGCTGTTAAAAAATTATAAATATATATCCTTGAATGGATTCTAGGAAAATTATTTGATATCCTGTCCCAGAAATAAATTATTCAGAATTAAGGTGCAGCGTCGTTAAAAAGCAGTTTCAAAACAATTTTGTAGATTGAGCATGTTCAAAGGTTATTGAACTAGTTATGTATTTACAGATAACTTATAGATTTAAGTAATTCTTTATCTGCATAACAATGTTTGACTTTTTCCAGAAACCATTTCATGAAATTATCAGTATATTCAAATCTGTCTTCTCAGTATTATTTTGGATATATTCTGATTATTCAGTGTTGCCAAAATACAATTGTATCTGCTGGCATATAAATTTTGAAGAATTGCCGAATTTGCAATATACTAAATATATCTGAGTATTCTGTCTTGTTGGATTGGTTTAAATATCTCCTGTATTGTGTTTTGTCAGCTTGCCCTATTTCCAGATTTTCAGTGGAGGTATGTAGCAAAAATGGAGAGATCGCCTTTCAATATATCTTTTCATTATGTTTTGCTGTCACGACCTGCCTCCCACACATTTGATTCAATACAAAGATATCTTGTGCATCTTTTTTGATGCAATTTCTCCGGTATACATCCCATTGGGGAGAGATAAGAGCCATTTCGAAAGAAAACTAATCTCTTGACAGCCGATACTTTCATTAATGGCTTTATGGCATATGGATTAAATGATATGTAGTCTAAGGTACTTCAGTGAAATTAGATGATTTGATGGCTTGCTAGAATCTTCTATTCAAATACATTTTATTGTGTGGTTTATCAGTTTATGTTGAGTTTTGTTTCTGCTTCGAACACAGCCTAGGGACAAGCTCAGTAGTAATTTTACTGGCCTGTACCTGGGTTCAATTCCCGGCCTGAAAAACCCATTTTGGATGTGAAGTTTCGTTAATCATGTCAATGTTCATTCTTTCCTAGTATGCCTCTCCTCATTATTATGAGTAGTAGTAGTAGTAGTAAAATTTTATTTAAAGTCGTAATCAATCAGGACAGTCAATAAAAAGTGTATAACAATTTACAGACAACCAAGCAAGAAGCTTCTGTACGACTTAAAATCAACAATAACAATTATTAAACTATCTACAATAAGAATATATATACATATATGTACAATTTTTTAACCATACCTGTAAAGCAATTGTCTCAAACATCTTTTACATTGACAAAAAATAAATAAATAGATACTCATTTCTTTTTGATAGTACAACTTTGGTAAACATTTTGTTTCAGCTAATCAAACGCTCGGCCCTGAGCCATTGTTGATCTGGTTCAAAGTTGAACGACAGGATCAACTTTTGGCTAGGTCCGAGGATACCCTTGTGCTTATTTT
This sequence comes from Platynereis dumerilii, assembly GCA_026936325.1. NCBI lineage: Eukaryota > Metazoa > Annelida > Polychaeta > Phyllodocida > Nereididae > Platynereis > Platynereis dumerilii. The sequence continues at coordinate 18,251,605 of JAPTHN010000015.1, forward strand.
AGTAGTAAGTTCATGATAGTCATTCAATTAACCTGTATAAAAACAATGTGACATCACCTATATACTCATTCACCAACATTTATATCATACCAGGGTATCTCTTCATTGGACCTTGGCCGCTCTTGCTGCCTAGGTCCAAGTCAAAGATGTATCACCTGAGTAATGATATGTATAGTAAAAATTTCATCACAACATTGTTTAAATTTTGTGTTGGATTTAGGAGGCATAACAGTAACCTTAAAGGGGCGGTACTTCCGATTTGAGGCATGTTCAGTTTTCATTTCTTTGTCTTTTGCTATAAGAACTCAATTAACTGTAAGTCAGTACAATTGTACAGCCAATTTGTGATGGATAATTTGAAAGAATTTAGCGAACTGCTTTGCTTAATTTCTGAAGGCACGTGGTTCCATAGTTTAGATCCATAGTATCTTATGCTCTTTTTACCATACTTTACAGTATTGAATTTTGGTAGTTCAAATTGATCATTATCTCTCATATTATAAAGTGTTGAGCGCTGGTTAAACAACTCTGAAATGTACGAGGGAGTTGTTTGCGTCTTGATTTTAAACATCTGGATAGCTACTTGTTTTATACATCTTTTATATATATCCAGTTGCTTCACACTCCGACAAAGTTCTTCGTATGCAGTAACTTTGTCACTTGCAACAAATCTTAATGCTCTTTTGTTGGTTTTTTCGATTTTTTCCATATTTGTTTTGCTGGAAAACATCCATACTAATGGGCAGTAGTTGAAAGTGCTACTTACGTAACTATTATAGATTATAGTTTTGCATTGTTTATCTAGGTAGTGATTTATCCTCTTGAGGGCATTTATTTGTTTACCTGCCTGATTACACACATTTTCAACTTGAAAGTTAAAGTTTAGTTTATTGTCTATTTCAACACCAAGTATATTTATCGCCAATTGTGTCTTAATAGAATTACCATTGACCATTAGTTGATGATTCTCAGTCATTTCATTTAAGAACATAAGTTGGAACTTGTCTGAATTTGCTTTCATATTGTTTAGTTTGAACCATTCTACAGCTTTTTTACAATCTCCTTCCAGTATAAGCCTAATTTCCTCAACATCTTTGCTACTGTAACACAGTGTATTGTCATCAGCATAGTTATAAATTTTAGAATTCATACCATAGTACATTAAGTCATTTATAAAGATATTAAATAAGAGTGGTCCTAATATGGACCCTTGGGGGACACCCTTTATATTTGATACCCATTCTGAGAAAGTGTCTCCTATTTTGACTCTTTGTTTCCTGTCAACTAGATATGATTTGAGCAGTTTACAGGCATTCATACTGAAGCCGTAGGCTTTAAGTTTAGCAAGAAGTAATCCATGTGACATGCAATCAAAGGCTTTTGATAGATCTATAGCAATGATTCCTACTTTAAGACCATGATCTATTGCCAGACGCCAGTCTTCTGTCATTCTAAGAAGGATGTCTTGACATCCGTACCCTTTCCTGAACCCTGATAGGTAATTATGTAATAGTGGTTCAATATATTTGTTAATTTGATTAGATATTACTTTTTCTAATATTTTCGATAATGCTGCAAGGAGGTTTACAGATCTGTAGTTGTCTTTGTTTAGTTTGTCTTTCTTCTTATATAACGGAGTTATGTTAGCTCTCTTCATGTTATCAGGGAAAACTTGTTTTTGTAAACATTTGTTAGCTATGAAAGTGATAGGTTTTGCTAGAGTTCTACTTGTCATTTTGATAAATTTCATGGGAATTTCATCGTAGCCAGCAGCTTTTTTGCTTGATAGAGAATATATAATTTTATTTACTGCATGTTCAGATACCTCTTTAAAATCAAAATTGGCTTGGCTGTTGTTAATAGTATTCAAGATAATATTTACACTAGGGTGACCTTGATATTCTGCTATTATGTCCTCAACATTTCTTTTGTTATTTTCTTGTGTTCCGATATTTGAACCTATTTCTCTAAAAAAGTTATTGAAAATATTGCATACAATTTTTGAGTCTGTTATGATTTCCTCTCCCTCTTTGAGAGGTATTTTATCCTGTTTAGTTTTACTTTTAGAGAAGATCGGTTTAACTGCCTTCCAGAAATCCTTATTTTTAGTTCCATTTTTACACTTTTCTTCAAAGTACTTCCTAATTTCTTGTCGTTTTATTATTGTTACCAAGTTCCTATGTTTTCTATAAAGTGAGAGGTGATGCGGGCTCCTGTCTTTGAAAAATTTATTCCTGAATTGATTGCGCTTTAAAATTGCCTTTCTTAATCTTTTTGACATACAGGGAAAATCATTAATTTTTATAACCTTTTTAATTTTGGGAGCATGTTTGTCTAATACTTTTACCATGGTCTCCTGTAGCTTGTTTAGTGCTGTATTTACATCTATTTCATTCTGGGTTATTATGTCAATATTGGAAGAGGCAAGGTCAGCATTAACCTTATCATAATCAATGTTATTCAGTTTACGATGATTCTTGCTAAACGCTAATTGAGCCTCATCGGATCAAATCTAAGACGCAAAGACCTGTCTGTCAGGGAGAAACAGAGCTTTGGTTGTATTTGATTTATGTATTCCTAATTTCTTGTATATCATTCATAAAGCTTTGCATGTTGAAACAAGAGCTTGCACAGAGAATTGGAGTTATAATCTGGTAACCTGCAATTGATACTCATCATGCTGCATTTATGTCTTGAGCTATTTGGAGAATTGCTGAAGCATCCATATTAATTCCTGGACAAAAAATTCTATATAATTCCATGTCTCCTGAAAAGCTGAATATTTTGCTTACATCTATTGCGCTGAATTCATTTGTTCTTCAGAAAGACATCTATGTTATGATATTACTTTTTAGATTTATCAAGTGGAAATTTGCAAAATTACATTGTAGACATGCTTTTCAAGTTTTCAGGAATCTTTAGGCCAACAACCTTCGTCAGTGTCATTTTGACAGACATGTTAGCGCATCAGGCAACAATGTGCAGCCTTTGGTCATTAGAAGTGTGTTGAACTGGAAGCCAGGGTCGCATTTACCTGTTATTGGTTATGAAGCAACTTGTTGCCAATTTCTCTGTGATGTATAAATGAAATATCTAAACACAAATTAGATCTGACCTTGTCTTTCATCTTTTTCAGTTGGAGAAGTTTAACACATTCCGCCTCAAGGAAAAGAAGGACAAAGATCGCAAAAATGCCGATCGAGGGACGTTCCGCCCGCCGGGGATGGACGAGCTTGTCCACGATGGATCGGGCGACACTCAATTCCAGGCCGCCATCGGGAGGCTGACGGAAGATGAAGTCAATAAGAAATTTGAGTCCATGTTGGTAAGTGTAATATTGATAAGAGTAATGGTAACTTATGTAATCAAATTAAATCTGCAGTCTGTGATGTGAATGAGTGACATATTACACTAAAATATATAAGTCAGTTGATCTGATACTTCATTCATATAATATGTCACCAATTTATAATTGCTTAACAATTTTTTTAATGACTTGAAAACATAGGTGGCCCAACCTGCTTACTGGTATTCGGCCCTTGAAATTTATCGTTCATGGTTCATTATCAAGATAACAGTGGCTAATTAGCTGAAAAGTCTTCTATTGTGTTATAAGCCTGTTTAAAGCCAAATAAAAAGCTTCAAAGATGACATTGATTGACAATAATTGTGTATGTATATCTTATGTATATACATGTGTTTGTCAGTACCTCAATTTTCTCTTTAACAAAATAACATGATTAATCAGTTTTCGTGACATTCTTTCCACTTGAGTAAGTAATAGTGACTACTTTGGTGAATGGTGATTTTGCAAATCCTTTAAAATCCTCTTTCTTTACAGTTTAGTATTAGCCAAGGTGAATTTCTTAAATTGTAAGGAAATGTGCTGGAGTTCTATAAATACCCTGCAAAAACTTCATGCAAAAACTTGTGAAAACAAAAAGCACAGAGGAAAGCAGTATTGTAACATGAATCACCTAAGTGGTCTACAAAAGCACGGCAAAAGGAACTCGGAACTGGGTCATGTCAACTGTTATTATAGGACCAGCACATCTGGGAACACCCTCCAAACATGAAACTGATATCAAAGGACACAAAATAATGTCTAATGCCCACAATGCTACCCTTTTCGATATCATTCTATGTAGAATTTTACAGTCTTTGTAATATGTTGCATATATTTGTGGTCAACTGAAATGCTGGTAACTTGCCAACAACTTCAGTGGTTGATAATGATAAAAGTGTTTGCAAAACTTATCCCTAACTTAGAAGTTAAGATTGGTCAAATATACGCGATCGTTTGATAGGTTTTTACATGTTTTCTGTAGATATTATATAGAATTTATGTTCTATCATGTCAATAAAGCCAAATTGTATGATGCAGGCAATTGATTTTGTGAAGAAATCTTAAAGTAACATTAGGAGATGAATAATATTGCAGAAAAAGTCCTATTAAGATGATTAAAAGCCTGTGCTACACATATAATTGACATTTTCATGATACTGTGTGAAATTTAAAGGCAAGAATTTAAACTTGAAGCTTTAAATCTGACAATATTTTTTCTGCAGCGTATATTTTCCTTTTTGCCAAAAATTGCTTTACAGCTGCTATAAGTCACTATATTTTCATGGCATTACATTTGCAATTTCCTCCTTTTCATGTGACGTAAATGAGTTTTTACTGTTTAGCATTTGTCAAGGAGAATACCAGAATTCCAGGTGATTCCTTCTCAACATGCCAATATATCTTGTCCCAACACTGGTCAGGTCCGATCCAGTACATTCTTTTGATATGCCAAGTCGCCGGTTGAGCACTCAACCAGTGAATTTAATGTTAATTTACGATACTTTTGAAGCTGAAAAGCCATTTTCTTTCCCTATATTTTGACTCCCGCAGCCACATAAAACCCTATAAATTTCATTAAAAACTTCCTATAAAATCCCATAAATACAGGACGTAAAGCCCCAATCATCCATCCATTCTATTAAATCCCTATATACAGTCAGGGAAATTATCACCAGCTGATGACAATCAATGTCCTCAGCCCCACATGACAATCACCCTAGCACTGTCATCACCATAGAAATACATAGAAGGGACATGAGGCTCTGGCAGATGAAGCAACCAAATCCACCATCTTGGAACTGCCCTGAATACTGGCACAATGGACCGTGATGTCACCAATAACTGTGATGTCACTTATAACAATGGCATGACGTCACATCATAATTAGTCTATTGTGACGTCATGTCTCAGGGCAGTTCCAATATGGCGGATTTGGTGACCTCATCTTGAGGTGGCATCATACAGCCTCATGTCCGTTCTATGTATTTCTATGGTCATCACCCTCCCATGACACTCTCACAGTGTCATGGCCTAGCCATGACTTTGGCAGTGCTCAAAATCATCTTTGACTGGTTATTTAAAAAGAACTACTGCAACTATCACTTCCAAACTTGGTATAAAGTTGTATCACAGTGTCAACTAACTCTATGAATTTTGGCAGACCTATCCATTACATAATGAGGAAAAGAACCCGAAGGCTCCATAGAAATTAGGAAATTGTCATCAGCTGCTGATGACTTTGCAGTATTTCGTGAAATTGGATAGAATTAAGTCCCGCAACTGACATGCTGCTGTGTGGTGAGGATGGCTGCAAAGAGATCAGACTTTCTTCTGAGACCCAACTGATCGACCCCACACACTCAATCATCCTGTCAGGGCCAGGACTTGGCTGGAATTGCAATTGTCCTTATATGCTGGTAATTTCCCTGACTGATATATTTTGTCGCTGCTGCTGGGAGACCTGTAATCTTATCAAGAAATATTTTATGAAGTCAAGATGATGGCACCCTTTTCGATCTTCTACATGTTCTGCGTAGACTGTTAATGAAATGATCTTACAATTAATATCCTTGTTTATGATGATTCTAACTCTTTCTTTCTTGTTTATGATGATTCTAACTGTCTTTCTCGTTTATGATGATTCTAACTCTTTCTTTCTTGTTTATGATGATTCTAACTGTCTCTCTTTCTCGTTTATGATGATTCTAACTGTCTTTCTTTCTTGTTTATGAATGATTCTAACTGTCTTTCTTTCTTGTTTATGATGATTCTGTCTTTCTTTCTTCAGGACGACATGAATCTCTCGGAAGAGAAGAAGCAGCCGTTGCGGCAGCGGCCGGTGGAGGTGAAAAGAAACATGCTGGCCATGCAGGTCAAAGGAACAGTACAGGTGAATATACGATGACAGATATATGCAATAAATTCTTTTAAATAACTGGTAGTTCCATCTTAGATCTCGTTGCAAATTACAAACTGACCTGACAGCTCAATTTGAAGCCTTTCCATGTAGGTGGATTAAGTTATATGATTTCTGAGTGGCAAAAACATCTGAAGGAATTGAGAATTTGATATTAATTTACTATACATTTGAAGTCGAAAAGCCCTTTATTTTCCTATATTTTGACTCTCGAAGCCCTATAAAGCCCTATTAATTTGATTTAAAAACTCCCTATAAAATGAAATGATTTCCAGGTCATTCCTTCTCAGCATGCCAATGATTCTTGTCTCAACACTGGTCAAGTCTGAATCAGTACATTCTTTTGATATGCCGAGTCGCCGGTTGAGCACTCGACCAGTAAATTTTTATAAAGTAGGGTAAATTTTACATTCAAGGGATCAAATTATTCAAATGACATAACTCGCAAGCATAATTTTACAGAAAATGAAATTCTTCTGACGTCAATTCTTGCTTGTCCTATTTTATTCAGTGCATAATGTAATACGGGACATAAAGACCTATCACTGCCCAACTGAGATGGTTGAAATTGTATCCGAGATAATTGCCATTTCGATTTTTGTTCCTGGTAATTCTGCATCCTATGATGAATGTACTCCTGAGATTAATGTGGTTAACCTTAGGTAACATGACACCTTAAGCATTAACCCATATTCTTGTCTACAATACGTCTGCCTTACCTCTGCAATATATAAGATTGATACATGATAACTCTTAGTAAAAAGGAATCTTTAATATAAATGTCAAGAGGATTCTATTCTCAAAATATTTTTCTGTAGAATTGTAGTGTACCAAACAATAACCTTAAAAATGCCAATATGTGACGGATCTCTAAGCGCTGCTATGAGCCTAAGACATCTGATCATGAATCGGGAATCAAGTTTTATGTGTCTCAGTGTCTCTGCTTGAAATTTGTAATTCAACATCTTTCAGAAATATTTTGATGAAAAAATTATCTGAAGCATTAAATTTGATACATGATTTTTGCTTCCCGAAAAGTAAATTCTTCTCATATTTTGATTGGTTTTAACATAATATGTTTAAAGTGTCCCATATTTCACTTGCATGAATATGATCAATTTCCATTTCAAGTTATTTGAAAGAGAACCAGAATTTGGAAGCGCTTTTTATTTTTGGAATAGGTTGTAATCTGATAATGAACAAAATTTAATGTAGGATCGTTGCAAATTTTTAAAAACGAAAATAAATATGAATTTTTTTGTCTTTTTATTTCAGCCAAAGGGGAAGGCAGATAATCCCGAGCAGTTTATAGTACAACTCAACAACCCAGAATTGAAATTGGACAGACGACAAGAGTTACTGGCCTCCTTACGAGTGGCTTTGACGAATAATACTGTCAGGTAATTCATTAATACTACATGTAATTATTATGTCGACTATTTAGGTTCTAAATTTCCATATGAATTTTATGATGTGCGTCAGTAGTCAGTAAAATAACAGTGAAGCGGAACCAAGGCAACAAATAGACCTACAGCTATCAACAGTATGCAAAGTTTCCCCCTCTGAATGCTTTAGGAGAAATCTCAGAACTCATCTGTTTCAAAGTTACTATGAATAAATCCATCATACTCATTTATTATCTGCCCTGAGCTTTATCATAGGTGGAAGGCCCACCACAAATTTTGTGTGCCATATGTTGGTTCATGACCAAGAAATCAAAATCAAATCGAGTTTACACAAGCACTGGTGAGCAATTTACTGGAATTAGCACTGTAGCCTGTATAAATTCTTTAATGATTTCAATAAATTTTGTATGTGTTTCTTTAACTTTCCAGTTGGGTCACAGGATTCGGTGTCAGTGGGTTAAATGGTATTTTGAAAAACCTAACATATTGTCTAGACAAGTAAGTACCTCATTTCTTATTGATTTTTTAGATTTTATGAATTTTAAAGTTTTGTAATACTGAATCAGCATCAGTACTTTTTCCTGTTTATTTGACTTTTTTAAAATTTTCATATTTTCAGCAAATCAGAGAGGAAAAGTGCGCAAGAATGTGTCCGGTGTTTAAAAGTTTTTATGAATAATAAGGTACGATTTTCTTTCGAATAACAGCTTGTGTTTTGTGTGCATTTCTTCCTGTTCTTCGAAGTTTAGTCAAATGAGATTTGGCTTAAACAATATGTAAGAAATTACGCTTACAATGTGTGCCATAGATTGATTTACCAATAGATTGATTTACCTGTAGATTGATTTACCAATGGATTGATTTACCAACAGATTGATCTACCAAAAGATTGATTTGCCAATAGATTGATTTGCCAAAAGATTGATTTGCCGATAGATTGATTTGCCAATAGATTGAATTACCAATAGATTGATTTACCAATAGATTGATTTACCAATAGATTGACTTATCAATAGATAGATTTGCCAAAAGATTGATTTGCCAATAGATTGATTTACCAATAGATTGATTTTATTTGCCAATAGATTGATTTTATTTGCCAATAGATTGATTTGTCAATAGATTGATTTGCCAAAAGATTGATTTGCCAATAGATTGATTTACCAATAGATTGATTTACCAAAAGATTGATTTACCAATAGATTGATTTACAAATAGATTGATTTACCAATAGATTGATTTACCAATAGATTGATTTACCAAAAGATTGATTGACCAATAGATTGATTGTCCAATAGATTGATTGACCAATAGATTGATTTACCAATAGATTGATTTGCCAATAGATTGATTGTCCAATAGATTGATTGACCAATAGATTGATTGACCAATAGATTGATTGACCAATAGATTGATTTGACCAATATATTGATTTGCCAATAGATTGATTGTCCAATAGATTGATTGTCCAATAGATTGATTGACCAATAGATTGATTGACCAATAGATTGATTGACCAATAGATTGATTGTCCAATAGATTGATTGTCCAATAGATTGATTGACCAATAGATTGATTGACCAATAGATTGATTGACCAATAGATTGATTGTCCAATAGATTGATTGTCCAATAGATTGATTGACCAATAGATTGATTGACCAATAGATTGATTGACCAATAGATTGATTGGCCAATAGATTGATTGGCCAATAGATTGATTGACCAATAGATTGATTTGACCAATAGATTGATTTGCCAATAGATTGATTGACCAATAGATTGATTGTCCAATAGATTGATTGTCCAATAGATTGATTGACCAATAGATTGATTGACCAATAGATTGATTGGCCAATAGATTGATTGGCCAATAGATTGATTGACCAATAGATTGATTGACCAATAGATTGATTTGACCAATAGATTGATTTGCCAATAGATTGATTGTCCAATAGATTGATTGACCAATAGATTGATTGACCAATAGATTGATTGGCCAATAGATTGATTGACCAATAGATTGATTTGACCAATAGATTGATTTGCCAATAGATTGATTGTCCAATAGATTGATTGTCCAATAGATTGATTGTCCAATAGATTGATTGACCAATAGATTGATTGACCAATAGATTGATTGGCCAATAGATTGATTGGCCAATAGCTTAATCTTGATTCGTTGAGTAGTTGCAAAATACAGCTATTCCTATATCACTTTTTGAGAACATTTTAATATAACATTTTCTCATATTTTTATTTCTTATTCCAGTTTGGTTTAATGCACATCATCAACCATGAGGAGGCATTAACGATTCTCGCTCGAGCCATTGAGACCAAAGATCCCGCCACCATGTTGGAAGCCATCCGGTTATTGGCCGCCATCTGCTTAGTCCCGCCTCATGGGTGAGTCTTATAATGATATTCAGATTCAAATTCTTTAAATGTGTGAAAAACGTACAACTTTGAATGTTATTTGATAAAATATACATACATGATGTATGTAGAAAAATATGGAATAGTAAAAGGGTCCATGGCTGCCAAACGCTGGGTCCCGGGTTCAAATCCAGCTCTTGCTGGATCACCTGGGCCTATGTTGGACAGCTGTTTCTATCATTCTTCGCCTCGTTGCCATGTCCTCCCCCTGTCCTAATTAGTCTACAAACACTGATACCCGCAAAACATCAGCCATCTAATAATTTTGCTTGATTTATTCCCGCAGCCACGACAAGGCCCTAGAAGGAATCACGATTTGCGGAGAGCTCCGGGGCCAGGAGCGATTCATCCCCATTGTTGCCGGACTGCAACCGAACGACCCACCACTCAATGTAATGTGCTCAGTATTTTATGTTTATTTATGTTCATGCGTATGCATAGACCAAAGGCTGAAGTCTAGTCTTAATTGTAGTAAATACAAAGGTACCATGCTGTCACTGTGCATGCTAACTTTGTCTGGACAGAAAATAGGTCACTTTTGAACTCGACCAATCAGAGAGGTTCTAACAAATATAACCTTTCCAAGAACTTCTCTGATTGGCTGATTCCAAAATTGACCTACTTTTTAGTCCAGATGAAGTTAGGCCGTGTGGGAGCATGGAACCTTTGAGTTTTCAAGTGACAAATGAAGACAAGACTATTTAGGCCTTGGCCTGTGGCGTATACCAAAATTTAAATGTGTTTGGCCTACGAAGATTGTGACACACTGTATTGTGAATTAATTAGAATACAAATGTGTGGAATTTGAAATTTATTTTATATTCGTATTCAACATAACACTCTTCACAACTAAATTCCCAGTAAAATTTGACTGCTCTGACAACATGAAACTGAATGATGCTTGAAAGTAAGATATATAGTAAAAAGTTAGACAGCACTTGTTCAACAATCTGATGAAATACAGAACAAAAGTGTTCCGGAATTTTACAGTTCTACCTGAACATTCTTTGTATCTGTAGCCGTTTGGAACTACTTGAATTCTTTACTGGTACAATTTGACCAAAAAACACCAAAATGTGACTTTGAGTTTGACACTTTTTACTCATTTGTAGGAAATATTGAATGCCTACTTTGAACTCATTTTTGTGGAGCATGTCACATATATAAATGAATGCTGTTTCATTTCGTATTGAAGAATGTTTGTTTTTCTCGTTATTGCAGATAGCTTGTATGCAGTTAATCAACGCGATTGTTAGCACTCCAGATGATCTAGACTTCCGGTTACACTTGCGAAACGAGTTCATGCGAACGGGTCTCATCGATGCTGTTGACGTAAGTATTTGATTTGAAGAATAATTTTCTCGGTTTCAATGATTTTACTTACTAAAAGATAGTATTAATCTATATTGGGCTTACGTTGAAGTGTTGATGTAGACAATAGGGGGGGAGGGTTGGTCTAGTGGTAGCGCGCTGGACTGCCAATCGCTGGGTCCAGGGTTCGAATCCGGCTCTTGCCGGATCACCTGGGCCTATGTTGGATGGCTGTTTCAATCATCCTTCGCCTCATTGCCGTGTCCTCCTCCGGTCCTAATTAGCCCACCAAGTGCATAAAGACAGGACACAAAGCCCCCACCATCCATCCATGATGTAGACAATACTACTAGACATAAGTCCCTTTTTCAATTCTCAGTCTAATACAAAATGATTATTATTGTGCAGTTAGGATATATTCATTATATTGCCAGATATAATCCCCATTAAAAGATGAATAGTTTGAAGCATTATCATCCAGTATAAAAATTTTTTTATTTCAAGTGTTTCTGAATTTTGAGTTTTGACTCAATATGATAACTAAAAATTATTTCCCTACTTTTACGCTATCCCTTCCAAAATTTATGATAAATCTTTATTTTCAAAAAACCAAATGTTAAAAGAAATTTAACTATGAATGCTCATTTCTAAGAACGTTGTACTAACATTTGCTTATATTTTTCTTCAGCGATTAGCCTTATCAGACAATGAAGACGTAAAGACGCAAGTCAGCTGCTTCCAAGAACACCAAGAAGAAGACGCGGAAGAATTCCAACATCGCTATGACAACATCCGTCTGGAAATGGACGACCCCAATGAATGTTACAATCTGCTCTACCAGACGACCCTGCAAACGACGGCCGAACCTTTCTTCCTTTCAATATTACAGCATTTGTTATGTATACGAGACGACGTAGTAGCCAGGTAAGGAGACAAGGCTGTTAGTCAGGTGAAAGCATGTCTTGAGTGCAGATTCTCTATCTCTGATCATAATTGATTGCCACACATAATTGATTCTTAGCTTCACGGACCCGCCGACACAATAGATTTCCTGCCGAAAGAAAAAAAATAATTTTTTTTTGACATTATAAAAATAATAATTTTCACCTTTTTTTTTTGTCCTACCGACCGACCCTAGAAAACGTGCCTTGAGAGGATCCGAGAAGCTAAAGATCAATTATGTGTGGCCTTAAGATTGTAGTACGATGAATTCAATTTACCTTCAAAAGATTAAGTATATTCTGCACTCTAGGAAGTATTTATGTACTGTTCATCCCCTTGACGACAAATTCATCAATTTTAAACATCTTGAGTTCCTGGTTAGATGATGGTCCACTCAAGTTATATCATTTTGGTTAAAAGAAAATTGTAGTATATGTCAGATGGTTACCCATCTGCTTTCTTTTAATATCGAGGTTGTTGTGAGAACGTAAACCACAATCAATTGCCTTTGAATGCATCTGAAAAAGAAGATTTGTCTGATATCATTTCTGTACCAGGGTGTTTAAATTTAGAATAGATTGATATAATGGCCCTTCAGTAACCTTTCGCCTCTTTTAGAATTTTTCTTACCACTGCTTTCCCAGTTTAGATATCGCCATTGCACTAATTGCTTCGATTCATTTCACTTTACTTTGATGTGCCATTTTGTTTAAAATTTTCCTTATTTTTGTTTCACAGACCACAGTATTACAAGTTAATAGAGGAGTGTGTTTCGCAAATAGTCCTTCATAGAAGTGGCGTAGATCCCGATTTTAGATACACTAGACGGTTTGAAATAGACGTGGAACCATTAATAGGTAAGCATGATGTAGTGTATTCTTTTTGTACTTAAATATTGTATTCGCCATGTTTATTGTGTTTGATTCAATAGATATTCACCAGGATTTGATTTCATTTGTCATTTGTACAAGTATATATGAGATTGTGTGCGATGTTTTGTCATACACTATTTAATATCTTTGTAGTTTGTCACCTTTGAACTTTCTGAAATGATAATAGTCATTTAGTTTTACCCTCTAAATAAAAAAAGTAAAACTTTTGCCGTATTAAGTGTTGGCTTGTTTGTCCTCTTTAAGCACTGTTGTTAAATCGATCCTGGATGTCTTTGAATAACTGATATTTTGGCTGCTTATAAAAAGGTTCATTCTCTCCAGAGATGAAGTAACCAGGAATATTAGCCGGAGTCATGGATCAATGTACATTGGTTCTATTTGTGTTGGTTTGCTAATTAATTTTTCATGCTTTTGTAATTGAATTGTTTCAGGTAAATTATCAGAAGACAGTGTAGAAGAAGGTAGTGCAGCAGCGGGGGTAGCTCCGAGACAATTTAAATCAAAACTAGAGGAAGCAATCACAGCCAAGCAGGAAGCTGAAGCCAAGGTCGCTACACTAGACTCCAAGGTCAAAGAATATGAGAAGGAATTAGCTGACCTCAAAGAAAAGGTAATAGTGTAATTGGGGAATTTTGTCCTAAGTCAAATTCTTCCCAATATTATGTACTTGCTGTTAGAAATCCAGGTTATTTTAGGTCTTGCCCACTTATGCTGAGGTATCACGCAGCTCAAGAACAAAATGTCCTGGAATTGAAATAAATGTACGCTTATTGGCATGTGTTCATATAAATTTAAAGAAATAAGTAGACAAAAAAGTTTCATAAAAACATGTTCAATTTTTCTTGTCATTATGATTCATATAATTATTAAAGAGGTGTAGTGGTATTTGATTTTGTCGCATTTAATGATTATGTATGTATATGATATAGATCTTGAATCTTCTTTTCATTCTAGATATCGCAAGGCATCTCAGCAACAGTCAGCGCAGCCTTAGTAGGAGGTGGTGGAGGAGGTGGGGCTCCTGCTCCCCCAGGGCCCCCAGGGGGCGGCCCACCCCCACCTCCCCCTCCCCCACCTCCTCCTGGAATGGGTGGACCTCCTCCCCCTCCCCCTCCTCCTCCCCCGGGCATGCCAGGTATGCCCGGGCCACCTCCACCTCCCCCACCCCCGGGTATGGGTGGCCCCCCTCCCCCGCCTCCCCCCGGTGGGACGCCCCGGTTTGGAACGCCAAACGAGAAACTGCCCCACGGCATGAAGGCAAAGAAGAAGTACAATCCAGGGGTGCAGATGAAGCGTGCCAACTGGAACAAGGTAGGTTGCATTCAGGGTCTTCTTCTCCTTCTTCTTCTTCTTCTTCTTCCTCTTCTTCTTCTCCTCTTCTTCTCTTCTTCTTCTCTTCTTCTTCTCTTCTTCTTCTCTTCTTCTTCTCTTCTTCTTCTCTTCTTCTTCTCTTCTTCTTCTCTTCTTCTTCTCTTCTTCTTCTCTTCTGAAGTAGCCGAGGTCTAATAGTTCCGTGACTCCCGACTACCTGAAATTGGGGTTTGCCTAGCGCCTGGTGCCTGACAGTGCTATCATATATCAAATAATTTGTGGGGTATTCTGTCAAATGGTACAGGTATCGGGTAGCCACAAGTTTGACTCAGCTCTCAACCAAGCGATTCTGTAACGATGCACAATGACAAATTGACAACTTAAAACAATATTTTTTTGTGCCTCTCACTGACATTTATTGTTACCCAGTCAAGCTGTAATTTGCTCTGGTATCTCACTGTCCCCAGTATTTTTTAATAATTTCTTGGATTTCTTTTAAGCCCTTTTTACACCATTTGTCTTTCATTCCAGATCAACGTCAAACAAATCAACAAGAACTCGTTCTGGGTGAAAGCTGCGGAGGAAGATCACTTTGAATCGGACGATATATTCCAAGCTTTACAGTCTCAGTTTGCTGCTAAGGCCCCAGGTTAGTGAAAAGATAAAATCGTATTAGCTTGTTGCTCACACAAATGTACATATATAGGCTGTACATGCTGTATATTGCACCAATTTGCACACTTTTGTAACTTTGCAACCGTGCAACTTTATGTTTGTAACTTTGTATCTTTCTTTTTTCCGTAACTGTGAATCTTTCTTTTCTCTGTATTCTCTTGATATTTTAATCTCTTTCTAAAGCACAACGACTTTCATTAGCAGATGGATCCTCAGGCAGGAAAGGTGGTTGTCTTTTACATTTAGAATCCCTTCTTGTATACGACTATACGTAATCTATGATGAAACTTTTAGAGCTACAATCTGTTAATAAGTCGTCTGAAACTATCCAAATTCAATTAGTGTTTTAAATTTTTTGAATGCATGGGTTAACCAAAGTAACTTGAAAGAATCTTGATGAAGCATGTTTCAAATCAACTTAGACATTGTTCTGGTCAGTACTTATGGTCATATGCAAGTAAATAATTTGGGACCATGATATTTATGATGAATGAATGGAACGAGGAATGCATGAAAGATCTGTAAACGGAGGTATTATGAAGATATTGCAGCATGTGATTGTTATGTCATTCGAGATAATTATAGAAACACCGGATTGGCTCTAATTTGAAAGAAATTCATTGAGTAATGAAATATATGTGAGAATGTCAATTTTTGTGGTGGTATCGATTTTAATGCAGGTTGGGAAGATTAAATAGTACTTGTATTGTTCTGATGAGGTGTCATTTTCTTTTATGGAGCAAATGAATTGTGATCATTGCGCCACAGATTACTTTAAGTTTGTCTGCAGCTTATTGCATTGTCTCATTTTGTCTGTAGCTATTGGATGGACTGTCTTAATTATCTTCCCTTTTTAAGGCATACTTGTCTTATTGCTGTTGAACTAAATATTTTGTAACTTATTCTGATTTTGAATATCCAGAAACGCTATGATCTTGCCTAATTCTTGTATCACAGCATTATAAGGGTACAATCTCTTCAATTTTTAAGAGTTCCTTATTACAATTAGACTTCTTTTGATCGAAGACTTTCCTAAGAACTACCCTCCTTGAATCTTTATATTAACCTGACTTGGAGACGCCAAGTTGCTGATGTACTATGCTTTAAGTTAATTACTTTATATTTACTGTTAGTATAAGAAAGTAGTACCATTTATTTCCTGTTTTACATATGTTAAATGATGACTTTTGATCTCTTCTTTCAGCAAAAATGCTTGATGCGGAGACGATGAATAAACCTGGAAAGAAAGGAAAGGAATTGCGTGTATTGGACGGCAAGGCAGGACAAAATCTCTGTAAGTTTTTTGGGAAATTGCTACTCTTATATCCCAGGCCCAAGGTTTATAAGAGTATTTTTCTTTACTTGTCAACAGTATATTGAATGGTAGCACCCTCAGATGGAGTGGCATTGGAGCCTGCTAACTCTCACCTGAACAGAGGGTAGGACGGTAGGCAGGGCCGTATTAGCGCATTTCTGGGCCCGGGGCAAACTGATTCTAATGGGCCCCCCTAGCGCCCCGAAAACGCTCTGAATTCTGAAAAGTGCATTCTCACGCCAGTTACCCGAAGCACTTTCTTTATGTCGCAACTCTTTTCAGCTTCATCATGGGCCCCCCTGAGGTCATGGGCCCGGGGCAAATGCCCCGTTAGCCCATAGGTTAATACGGCCCTGACGGTAGGTCATTTGAGGATTCTGCCAATCAGAGATGTTCTTACAAATTTGAATTTAGTGAGAACTTCCCTGATTGGCTGTTCAAGAGTGACCTACTTATGAAGTCAGAAGGCTCATTCAGAGTGTACTACCTTTGAATATATACTAGAGACAAGGAAAACAATTCTCTATTTGGGCTTATGCCTGTGCTTGTATGTGGTTAATGGGATTTGTGAAAATTATGCGAGAAGGGTAGTGACTAGTGAAGTGTCTTTCTGTTTCATACTTTGATAATAATAAAGGACACATGATTTGATGTGAATTATTATTAATTTTTTTTAAACAGCAATTCTCCTGGGGTCGCTCAAACTGCCGTACAAAGAGATCAAGAGAATGATAGTGGAGATGGATGAAGAGAAACTATCGTTGGCCACCGTGGAGCAATTAATCAAATACATGCCGGAAGCTGACAAGATGAATAAATTAGCCGCCTTAGGGGAGGAGTATTCGTCGTTAGCCGAGCCGGAACAGTTCGCAGTTACTGTGAGTCTTGGAAAATGTCTCTAACTTTAATATTAATGACAATACCAACTCGTAAATAAAGGCCACCCTTGTTTTAGTGCCCCTCTGGAAGGGTGTTGGAGAAATAGACTTAATTTGTATTTAGCCTTGAGTGAATGCATACCATGAAAAAGCACTGGGGATGGAGCTTTAAGGAAAAAAATTGGCGTCTGTACTTCAGGTGTTAAGTGTTTTTCGGTTTTTGAAAGAAAATTATAGCTTTGAGGCATCTGTACTGCTATTTGCAGGACATGCATTCTACTAGATTATGGATGTTCAATTAATCTTTAGTGTAGATACTATAGAATCTTTCAAACTGCTATTTATGGAACATTTTCCCTACATAGAAGTGAATTTGTTAACTTACATACCTTTTTCTGTCATTTCAGATGTCCAGTATAAAACGAATCACCCCCAGATTAAAATCCTTGGAATTCAAAATGCGCTTCCCAGAATTGGTCCAAGAAGTTAAACCTGTAAGTATTCAATTAATTTTTCAGTGAATTGTTCATATTTCAAAACTTTGTCTTAATGATAATTTAACATAAATTTCTCATTATAAGGTTGTCTCATGAATAGTCTGAAATTTCTCGGAGACTCCTACATTTCGTGAGATAATAATGAGAGCATACTACAATCCTCATTTCAATTTGAAATAAACTTTGATTTTTAGAATGCTTGTAATAAGTATTAGAATTCATAAGGTCTGCTTCTCCATCTCTGTTGTATACCTGATCATGCAATTTCAGAAATATATTATGTGATTTGAAAATGATTCTGATTTTGCCTAATTTGTGTCTTGACGTTTTTCATCTTCACATTTCAGCAAATAGTAGCAGCTACCGCCGCCCTGGAGGAGGTCAAGCAAAGTAAAAAGTTTGCGGGAATGTTGGAACTCATCCTCCTTCTCGGAAATTACATGAACGCTGGATCTCGGAATGCTCAAACAGTCGGCTTTGAGATCAGTTTTATCACCAAAGTGAGTTGTTTGCATTTGACTGGGTTAATTCGTATGATGACTGAACAATTCTGACAATTTATAGGATGAGTTAAATAGTGCTGATGTATATCTACATTCCTGACAAGTTCTTTTGGTTCAAGAATAATGTCTTACTGTGTATTATACGTAATCAATTTGTGTTCCTCTTCAGCTTGTAAATACGAAATCACAAGACAACAAGACGACCTTTATGCACTTCCTGGCAGACACAGTTGAGAAGAAGTACCCTGACATCTTAATGTTCGCAGATGAATTGATCCATGTGGACGAGGCTGCTAAAGGTGAGAATTGTAGCTTACGAGACTTTTGTGTCTGTTGTTTGATTCTGAATTCACTCCGATCTGCTGTGTATACTTGGAGAAAAACAAACTGGAAGTCTTTGCCAGCTCTTTTGCTTTTGTCAAGAATTTGCGCTGTGCTTTCTACTTATGGCTGATAGATTTGACCGATGTAGTAAACAGGACTAGAGCGAAATAGAAAATGTTTTGAAATGGAAAAAATCAGCTGAGTTGAGCTTAGTGGATTACTTTAAAAAGAGTAAATCATTGACCCAATTTAAGAATACTTTGAAGAGAAGTCATTAACCATGAACTTTACCATTATACCAATACTGAACTGTTCCTGAAGAAGGGAAATAAATTGTTAATCTGTTCAGTAAATTCTCTTTGTGGCAGCTTTGCTACTTATCAAAATATTGATCTCTCCTTTTCTCTTTTTTCCCCAGTTTCTGAAGAAATGGTTACGAGTAAAATCAGCTCGATGAAAGTCTCAATCAAACAGCTCGAAACGGACATGAAAAATGCTGGAAAGGACAAAAATGCTTTACCTAACGACCGGTTTAAGGAGGTGATGCACGATTTCGTTGGTTATGCAAAAGAAACGCATGAAGTGTTAGGAGGAATGAGTAAGAAGATGTCATCCTCCTACAGTGAAGTTGCGGAATATTTTGCCTTCGATTCAAAGAAGTACGGCCTGGACGAATTCATGACGGACATCAAGACCTTCATTACGCAATTCCAGGTATGAAAAATAAAATAACATAAAAATTATAATAATTCATAGTTCCAAGTATGAAAAATCTGTGATTGTGAAATAAAAAAGGTGGAGTTATGTTGCTAGATCATGTTGTGATGTTTTATTGATAGAAAACTTAAAGGCAGGACAATATCATTTCATAAACCTAAAAGAGATACCAAAGAACGTACATTACTACATTAGGCAAGTGTCTGAAACGGAAGAGCATTTCAGAACGTTACTTCTTGTTGCTGTTACTACTTCTACACACTTCAGATTCCTCCAGATGTTGCTAATAGGACTTTTCAAAACAAATCTTTACTTCAAAAGTTTCATTCCTCTTTCAAAATATTGTAAGGATGATGCTTTTGAATCAAAGTAATGGTAGCAAGCTGCCACACCATGTCTGATTTCTGTCCTTTCTGTACTTAAGATTTGTGACTAATTTTCATGATGTTGCATTCAGAAAGCCCTCAAAGAAAACTGGAAGCTCCGAGAAACAGAAGAGAAAATCAGAAGAGCGAAGGAAGCAAAAGAGAAAGCGGAGAGAGAAAGAAAAGAGAAATTGGCGAGAAAGAAGGCCCTGGTGGACATCACGGCAGGTATGGGCATTTTGATAATGGTCAATATGTGCTATGTACATGCTTGACCTGCTTCTATGTCATTTGTGTTTTAAATGTTGTAAAAGAAGATTTTTAAAAAGTAAGTGAATTTACTCGTATTGGTTTTTGACAAGTAGGTATGCATTGCGATTTATAAACTGAATATTTATACTTACATAAATTGAGATAGTTGACGTGGAAACTGTCCAAAACTATAAAAATGTGATGATGCCAGGGGATTTTTTGCTCTTACGATGTTTTGTGCCAGGGGATTTTTTGCTCTTACGATGTTTTGTCAAGCAAGAATATTGTTGATAGGCCTACAACCTGGTAAAAATAAATAAATGTACTATTAGAACAGTGATCTATGTGATTAAGAGTTGTACCGTTTAAATTTATGAATTACCTCTAAATAGCCCACACTTCTGCTAATGGGGCATAAAACACACTCACTTAAATTCATGAAAATGAGTAACATCTGTACTTTTATCATCTCTGAATTTCACAATTTCTTTGTTTATTCAGACGACGACCAGGAGGGTGTGATGGACAACTTATTGGAAGCCTTGAAGACGGGATCTGCGTTCGCTGTGAACAGAGAAAGAAAAGGAGAAAGGAGGAGAACGCCAAGGGCAGCTGGAGGTCGGTAGAGAATTGAAAATATAGAAATACGATAACTTAACATTGAGCAGCATTTGTTTCAGGGTGATGCAGAGAAATGATAATGACTTTACGGCAGAATCTGACTCAAAATCTAAAGGAAATTGGTCTACTCAGTGACGCTTTTTATAGCAAGAATTTTAAAGTACAGTTTGTCTCATCAAGCATGCGAACTCAAATTTACCAATTAGTCAATAGGCTGTGGAAAAGCAATGCATGAACCTAAAGCAATGCAAATAATTTAGCTAAGTAGAACTAAGTCGTGAGTGGCATTGCAGTGCATGTTTGTGACGTCACAGCAATTTAGGCCATTGTTACGGTAGCGTCAAGAATGTAAACAAGTTTGTATGGACTGCCGTCATCAAAAACTGAAAATCGGGCAAAAAACGGCACCAAAACATCGCGAAAATGTGATATTTAGATTACAAAATCGCTAATCTACACACAGGTACGTGTATTTCTGCTGTAGGACTTCTGTAGGCTGAGGAATCAGGCCAAACGTTAGTTCGCATGTGAGATGAGACAAAATGTAGTAACATTTTAAGATGTAACAAGTTATTGTTATGGAGAATTTATGAATGGAGTCCTAACTGGTCATATATATCTGGTCCAGATATTTTTGCTGGAAAACAGGTGTAAGATACTAAAAGTAAGATCTGGTTATCTGGTAGTATTTTGAGGAAAAATGGATCATTTCGGTGGCTGAAAAATATTTAATTTTAAAAGATTGCTGAGAGGACCATACTCTTTCATTTCTGCTGTATAGATAAGATTGTGCAAGAGCACTGCAATAAACGTGAAGTAGTTTTATACTTTCTCTGCACAATCTTTAAATCACATTGGCTATGAAAGCAACTGCTCGATTAGTCTCCATACTTTGTAATATGCCTCCCACATTTTTTTCCACATTGCAATTTGCATAGTTTGCCTAGTTTCATAGATTTGCATTGGTTGACGACTACTTTTCAGGAACGCTTAGCCGAACACTGAAACGCCGAGCTCCTGTCCCTGTTTAAAGGGGCGTAGTGAGTATCTCTCTGATTGCGAGTATTTCTGATTGCGAATTTTGCATCCCAGGAATGTTTTACTGTCATATCACGTCCGAGGGTGGCCCCTGTCTACCCTCCTCTGCATGAATTCATCTGTAGATGCTTTAAATCTTGGCTAGCAGCTACTCACTTAGAAAACGCTAATGTTTTTCAACATACTTTTCTCCTTTTGATGAGATGATGAGAACTGTTTGTTTGACTAAATCACTTTTTCGTTTGAATGTGCCACCCCGAGTGTCTTGGAAAATATTGAATTCCAAAGGTCCCAAAAGGAGGTTCCCATAATATATGTATGACGAGGGAATACTTGGTCGCACGCTACCTTACAGTTTTCACAGCTTTTACCCCTTCCATTCATCTCTCATTTCAAGCACGGTTTATCTCCGGCTTTTGAACTTTAAACCTTGTATGGGGAAAGGACCCACCCAACGTATGTCTTCAAACCTTTGAATGTGTGACCTTCATTATAACACCTGGTTGAACAACTCTCCTGGGTACCATCCCAATTATTAAAACCTTTACCCAAGTTTCAGGCTCCCCTCTCTGACCAGATGAAATGTCCAGGGTCCCTGAACAAAAATATTTTTATTGTTTCAATCCTTTATTACATAGTTTCATTTGATACTTATGAAATAATTTGAATGTATTTTCAACTATTTTGGTATGCTGTAATTCTAATTCAACTTCAAACTTTCATTTATTGATAAAAAAAGATGTTTTACTTCTTGAATCTAATCATGTAACATTTTCAATTAAAAACTTTTTTGTCAATTTTTGCCACTTTTGTCATGCATGACTGCTAACAATTTAAGACAATATATTTTCTTTCGAATAGGCAATTATTTAATTTATTTAATAGCTGAATTGTTAGAACCATTCTGAATAAGCATGACGGCGTGTTGATTGCTTTTATCAGAATCTAGAACTTTTTGTCTGGACACTGCTGCTGTGTGTTTGTAGGCAAAATGTGTTTCGTAAGTAGGGATAAGGTCTTAAAGTTATTCGATAAGTCTGATAAAGTATGGTTGAAATAATATAATTGCTATGAATGACATTGATATTTGAGACTTGAATGTTGGTTTGTGTGGTTAGTACAGCCCTCCGAGGCTAGTTCTTGGTAAGTCTAAGAAAAGTTGTGGTTGAGATAGAGTCTATAGAGTTTTTCACTGTGTGAATTCACGGAATTGTTTTAAATTAGTTAGAAATTCGTGTGAAAGTAGTAATTATAGTCTAGAGTTCTTCATACAATGTTTTCATTTAATTCCAAAAGTGTAATTGCAGTCTTTTTCACAGAGGGTACCCCCAGTCCCCCAACAAATGTATCCAATAATATCAGAAATCACAATCTGATTATACCCTTATGTTTTCGGTTTGTGTGATGATATCACAGATGTGATGGCTTCACAGCTTTTCGGGCGTCTCCAAACCGTACAATTTAAAATTCAGTCCTAGTCTCCTTGTGCCTGTCTGAGTAGGAGACTGCACTTAGATTAGTATCATAAATCAATTGGTATTTGATGGTAAAATGATGTTTTTGTGGTTTCAGCCGAAAGAAGGGCTCAGCTGGCGAGGTCAAGGTCGCGACAGAACATCTTCCAAGGGCAAAGTCCGGACGTCGTCCGTGCAATTAGCTTTGACGCTACAGAAGACGACGGTCAAGGGACGCCCCAGAAACCTGCTCGGAACAAAGAAGGGGGCGGAGGACACCGAAGAAAGAATTCGAGGGACATGTTAGAGCTGGGAGACGACCTGGAAAATAATAATATGAAGAAGAAGTCTCCTCACGTTAAAAAGAAAAATACGAGGAAAGAGGCTTCAAACGTTAACGCAATTGGCAATGGGGAAGTAGGTAACCAGGAGGACTTACTTGAACGATTAAGGAACATGTAGTCGGAAGTGAATTGTGCAATACACAGCTGTCCGGAAATGAATTCATGTAGTGCTTGGGGACTCTCACATAGACTCGGCAGTGTGACTCGGCAGTATGACCCAGCAGTGTGACTCGGCAGTGTGACTTCACATAGACTCGGCAGTGCGACTCGGCTGTGTGACTCGGCGATGTGACTCAGCTGTGTGACTTGGTAGTGTAACTCGGCTGTGTGACTCGGCTGTGTGACTCGGCTGTGTGACTCGGCTGTGTGACTCGGTAAATCACACTAATCTAATTTTAGACTCCGAAGCTCCCAAGCCTCCCAAAATGGCTGAATTTGACGTCTGAATTGTATCCGTCATTTTCCGTGATTTGTGAAGATTTGTTGGACCGTATCTCATTCCATTTTAATGATTGATCACTTGAGGATTATAGGACTGGAGAAGTTGTGTTTTCTGTCATTCTCCGTAGAAACATTATTAATTCATAGAAACGTGAATATCTGCTCAGAGAATGCGGATTATATGTACCAAACTTGCTCCTGTGAAAATTTGTAGCAAGTCTATTAAGAGTTCTGTGGCCTACAATTATTACTATATAGTAATATAATGAACTTATGGAAAACTCCAAGTTATCAAAAGCCAAAAGCTCATGGATATATCTGCTGAAAACTAAGTAATTTAGGGACTATTTCTTGAGAACATTGAAAATACATGAACTCCATGGACAATAGGATTATCACAATTCTCATGGACTGAATTTAGAATCCATAGAGACGGTTAATTATGGATTTATTTGAGAGATATCCTAACAAAAAAACCAACACACACAATGTATACGCTCATCTGGTGATCTGCCTGTACAAACTTTGCAATATTGTGATCTTAAGATATTTTTGTATGGAATTATATATTTCCGTTTGTAGAATACAATTCAAACGGTCGTCTCAAAAGTACAAAACTTGGTGCTTCGCTCTTGAGGATTACTGACCTCAATTGATTTATACCTTAAGATAATTTGTTATGTGTAAGATAAAATTGTAACACAAGTAGATATATGTATAACGCTAATACAGCATGCAGCCTGGTGAGATTTAATGAAAGCATGCCAATCTTTGACATTTTAATGAGGTAGTTATGAAAGAATGTGCCTTAATAACACACTAATTAATAATGATAGATAAGTTTAGACTTTATTTCTTCAAAAGTCACAATATCATACAAACAAGTTTACTTCATGAAACCACTAGTAGCGATTTTAATATGTTATAGAAACTATTAGCAAAAGCATACCGTCGCTAAAATTTTTCGGGCACCGAGCACATCATACTGCTGATTTTTGCTGAGAAACTTGTAATTGATGCTTATGTCAGTAATGATTATAACTAACACCAGGGACCAGCACTGCATGGAAGTAACTGAACACAGTGCCACCTACTGCTAAAGTATGAAGTAGCTGAAATTTGATAAATTTAAACTCTGAACTTATAATGCATGAAATTTCTCACTCAAAACAGCTCACTGCTAAATACACAATTGGATACAAGTATAATGTGTAATTTATTAAAACAAATTATTGTTCGTGTGTACATAGAACTTGTATTGACTGTACATAACAATGATGTGTACATGTTAATGGTTATATTTTTGGAGGATGATATACACATTGAAACATTTATGAATACGTGTTATGTAGGCTATAAGTGATATTTTTAAAATGAACTGTACCTTCAAAACCCAAAATGTTAAAACCACGTAAGGTGCCTTATTTACAAGCTGGATATTGCTGGCAGAATGGGGGACGGACTTGTAAAAAAAGAGGCGCATTGTAAATTTTAATTTTGACACCATTGTTCTTGAAAATATACTGTACTGTGATTTGTCTAAAGTTCGTTATGAGGCAGATATTTATATTTAATTACAAGCTTTTTGTAAATAGTTTTGTATATTGAACCAAAAAAGTATGTACAGAGATATTGGAAACTATGTTCTTTAACATTGCATCATTAAAACAAAGCTTATAAAATCATGGCCTTCGTGTTATAAATTTCAGTTTTTTTTTCTGGAAATTTGAAACAAAAAGTCGTGACCGTCATGACACATTGGGTCAGAGGCAAATTATAACAATGGAAACAGTATCCATCGGCATTGATTGAATGAATGTTTTGTGAATTGAAAAAAAATTAAATTCTTGGAAATCTGGTTCTTTTTGTTGAAAAAATTGTTTCATTCTGAAAACAAGTTGTGAATTTCATCAAATTGTCGGAATCCGTGACAGGATTTGATTTGCTGTTGTCCTATGGTTAGGACAATTTTTTCTTTGGCTGGTTTTTTCAAGTGGTCTGGAGTTCGTTCACTTGGTTATAAAATCATTGATTCCATCATTCTGTTATTTAGATTTGGGCTTAAAAGAACCATCCAGCAAGAGGTTCAGAAATATTGTTGATTCCATGTTTCAATTGGACCAGAATTAATCTTTCTGATGCTTAACATAGATCTAGATTTAAAAAAAATTAAACTTTGATATCCAAAAGTGCTGATAGTTGTACACAGACAAAGATTTATTGGTCATGAAACATGAAGTTTGCTTTTGATGAGATACCAACTGAAAATAAATTTTGTAAAATCAGAGGAGTCTATACAGAATTTAAAGAGTCTTAGTGACACTGGACAAAGGACAGTTTGATCAGGTCCGATGGACTATTCAAAGGACGTTTTTGGAAAGTGACTTTGCTCAGTTCAATTGCAAGGTTAGGTCCATTGAAACCGTTTGGAGTGTTCTTGATCTGGGGACCTACTGTATTTTGTATCCTGAAAAGTGTCCATAAACGCCAGGTGGCGACACTAGTCCATTTTGGGAGGATCAACTGCCACTGGTACTTCAAGACCATGTCATTGGGGCACTGATGCCTGCAATACTGTCAATCTGAATCCTATTCCACAAGTAGGCATTAATTTGTTGAATACTCTTTCATTGGCTATGATTTAATTCCGTGTATATAGCCATGAATTGAGACTCGTTGCAGGCTTAGATTGCTGGATACTGGTCTCTGTAAAACAAAAAGTGAAATGTCTTCCCTTGAAATTTGCCTGTGTTCTGCTGGAACTTTCAGGGCTGCTCTCCTTGCTGGAGCAACTTTTAGGTCCCTTTAATTTTCAATTTTCTTGGCAGGTGAAATGCCCAACATTTGAGTGTTGAGGTAGATGTGACACACAGCATCAAAATTTGCCTGATGGATTTGGTGGGGAGGGGGGGGGGCACCTTTTTGCACTGCACTTTGATATCCATCAATTCTTACCCAAAAAAATTCTGAAAAAAGAAATCATTGATATAGAATTATTACATTTGGCTTTGGTCTAGGGTGAAGATTAATCACACCGTGAAATAGAAAATTATTCGCACAGCGAAAGAGACCCAAGCAGGTTAATATAGATCTGTGCGGCCAATCTCAAAATCAGGTGCTTATTTCAGACTTTTTTAATAAAAAGCAGCATAACTTGTCTTAAAACCAAAGTAGAGAGAGCTGGATTCGAACCCGGGACCCAGCGATTGGCAACTTACAGCTCACTCCTCTCTCATCAGGTTTGAAAGTTCCATCCTTATTTGAGAAGGGGTGTCCTTATCTGTGCTATTCACTGTATAACAATAAACATGAATTTATACATAAGGCGCAGATCTTTATGAAACGTGGCAAGTTTTGGGCGCGTGCTCCGAAGACGTCTCGGCTGTTCTTCGGTGGTGAAAAATCATCAGAGCATGCAAGAAAAGAATAAATATTGCACCATCATTTAAGAAAGAAGGTGCTCTCACATTTTTACAACTTTTTCTCTGCTCTGATAAATACTTTGGAATGCACAGTGCAAAGCAGTGATTGCTCTCCAAGATTTGTGCAAGATTTTATTCCAAAATAACTTGATCCTCCAGTGGTTATGAATATGTCATTATTTCTATGAATAGAAGCACTCACAGAATCCTGAGGTGTTTTATGCTGTCTGTACCTCCCCAGCACATTCCTACTGTGCTGGCAAATTAAAGTTGTTTTGTAAGATGGTAGTGCAAGTAAATTATGTCTTTGAAAACATTTTTTTACTATTTATATTTTATTTTGTGTGTAACGGGAATATGAGAATATGCTTATTATCCTAAAATCAGATCTTGTTATTCGTACTCTCAGAAACCCTTGTTAGCTAGTCAGAGGGGTGGTTAAGGTGCCTGCCTGCTCTGTTTAAGGTCTTTGCCTGCATGGGTTCAAACCCTGATTGGAGATCCTGAAATTTTCACTTTTCAGTGAACCTTCATGAGCAAAAACCCAGCTGGATGTCGTTCGGATGAGGCGTTAAATTGGCGGCCCTTGTATCAGTGCCTGTGCCGGACAAGTAAAAGATCCCTCACGTGGGGTAAATGTGTAACATGTTGAGGACTCCTACTCTCTCCCATCTCATCAATCAACCCTGGTGGGCACCCAGAACTGGGCATACAGGGCGGCACTTACTAGACTATATATATATATCCATTTATCTCGTCAGACATTATTTAAAAGTTACCTAACTACTCAGTAACTTACTAACCACGTGGGAGTGGTCAGAGAGGTTGATAACTTATGAGATCTGACAGCTGAGATATATGTCCTGGTCAGAAGCATAGAGTGATGGATAACTATAGGTGACCAACAGAAATAGAGTTGTCTGACTAACTGAAGACTCCCCACTTAGTCCCAACAATTATCCCAAGTCTGCAGGTCTGCTTGAGTGTTATGTATCTATTTGCAATTGCCAATTTGTGTGAAGAAAATTACCTGCTGTCTGGTGGCTATGAAAAAGTATATTTCACAAATTTAGTCATAATCATCTTTATTGGAAACTTGCTTGGAGTCTTGATAGGTTGCAATTACTCTTATGTCATTGTAAATAGTGGGGAAAATTAGTATGTGCAAGAAAGAGTTTGTGATTAGGTTGGTTATTGAATTATTCTGTAAAATGATGGAGTTTTTATGTCTTGTCATACCGGGGAGGGGAGCTAGCTCAATTGGTAGCTCAAGTGGACTGGCAATCACTGAGTAGGTTCGATTCCAGCTCAAGCCTGGTCACTTGAACCTTTGTTGGACAGTTTCAGTCATCCTTCACCAAATTCATTGTCATTGTTGTGTCTTCAGCCTGCCCAAATTAGCCTACCAAGTGCATAAATACAGGACGTAAAGCCCCAGTCATCCAGCCTTCCATTCTTCTGTGTCACACATGTGTCTGTCTAACACCTCTCAAGTGGTAACAATTAAATGTGAAATAATAGACTTTTTGTTCAAATTAATTAATATGTTGTCATATAATATACTTTTTGTCAAATTAATTGACATGTTGATTTGGTAATTATTGAAGATATTGTAATCATTTTCTCCAATATCAATAATTGCGTCTACCTGGTCTTTATATAGAATAATTACAAGAGGAACAATCCAACACTTCTAGATGATTAGGTCTGACCTTTTGCCATCTCTGTTACTATTGTCTAATAATTAGTCAGGTTGCTGATTAGTCATATAATTGATTGATTCTGGATATGATTATGTCAGAATATATTCCAATTAAAATTGTGTAAATGCATACATGTCTCATACACTCCTGAGAAGTTGAGTCATCTGGGGAAGATAATCTTATGACTCATAATTTCATATTTAGCCCTACTCATTTCTTCTCTACACCTTATTTCTGAAGCAGAATATAAGCCTAACCAGAGTTTTAAGACAAAACAAGTACAATCTTACAATTGGTCATTTAGTTCACCTGTGATTATTTTGGCTCATTGTTTATTTGCGCTAAATATCTTAGAAAATGTGAAAAGGATCTTACAGAAATAGAAACAGCATCAGATATCTGCATGACTGACCTATGATATTTCAGTCCAATTGTTTCTTTCGGTTAATTATTTGAGGCACAGTTTATGCACAAGTGAAGTTAGCTCTGTGATCCTGAATTTTGAATGATGAGGCGTAAAAATGGAGGTGATGCGTTGTTATGGGGAACCAGTCAGCACCATCCAGCAGCCCCCTGCTTCTGCAACCAAGTGATGAAGTGTTAATGTTATGCCACCAGATGTAACTTGAATTTATTTCCTCCAAATGAAAAAAGGATATTTTCATCTTGAGATGTTTGCTGGAATTCGTGCTGGCTTTTTTTCTCTATAGATGCTGTTATGAGATTTTTCGGTGGATTTGTGGTTCATGCACATGTAGGCCTATAATTGTTGAGATAGTGCAATGTGTTGGTCTATACTAAGTCTCGTTTACAAGAAGACTTCAAAAATATGCTTTTAACAACTTTTATAACATTTACATTGCTGGTCCATTGACGGTCCCATCCACTCATGTTGTTAGGAAAACATTTATCCAGAATGATATTAATCAAATGTTCAAACCTCGGCAAAGTTGGACTTCCATTTGCTTTTTTATTGTTTTTAGAGTGACGTCTTGAGTGTTGAGTGACCACTGCGTTTGTGATTATGTTTCATTGCCTTCATAAGTCTTGATCAGCATGCAATTGCCACCCTATTTCACTTCATCATTTCAATCACTGGGCATTTGCCCATCAATTTTGATTCTTCATGTACTTATGTTTAAGGGCTTACAGTGCATGTTTGTCGCCAGAGCCAAAGATCTTCATGTGCTTCTTGGAGGACGTTGAGATCGAGTAAAACAATGCACTTGTGTCTCCACCTACATGTACTTTGAATTCAATTTTGAATTGGGACTAGATGTAATATATATGCGGTCTTGAGCTAAGTAGCTTAACAAGTTAATGCAGGATCATGAAAACGACACAGCCGAGAAGATAAATTGCAAAGCAAAGTTTTGGAAATGTATTGCCAGAAAGTTAACATTACAATTTATCATCTTGGCTGTGTCGTCTTCATGCTTTGGCATTTTAAATCTTGTTGAGCTACTTGTCGCATGTATTTTATGTAGGAGATCATTTGATTCTTCTGAAGTATCTCTACATCTTGGTGTCATGATAAAGTTGTCAAATGGCACTCTTCAGTATTCTAGGCAAGGTAGCATGATAAGTTCAAAGAGTTGGGTCAAAAGCAATTAGGAGCCAATTCTAGAGTTTTCAATTTTTTGGAACCTTGATGAATTCTGTTATTTGAGGGGCTCATTTTTTGGCTTTGAGCCTAAATGTTTAATTGTGCAAACCAATCTGGGTGACAATAGTTGAAAAGGGCACACACATAGCACACATTGAGATTGAATAGTACTATGGTGAATACTAAATTCTGTTTTCTGTTTTCATTGCATTTGTAGCTTTTGTGCAGTTTCAATTATCCGTTCAGGCCCTGGGCAGATGCCAAAAGGCCCGTTTGACCTGTAGTTAAAAAGGTCCTTGGAGTTTAAAAAGGTCTGAAGAGAAATCGTGGCCCTTAAGGCTCATCTAGAATTGATAATCATTCATTAGGGGTCTCTATGCTTAAATCACTTTCAATACTGTCTGATTCGACCCATATAGTGCCTAATTGGGGCGCCTACAGCCAAACGCTAGTCAGTATCAAGTCAAGCCAGTCAGGCCATTTAGGAGATCAAAGAGCCATTGTTCTCCACAAATGCAAACACCATTCACAAGTTGAGCCTTGAAAAAAAGGAGGGACACCTACGATCTTATAACTCGAGTTATGGACCCAGGGCAAGTTGCACACAGCTACAGGGCAAACGCTTATAAGCCTTCTTAAAAGCAAAGATGGCCACAGTGATAGGACTATCGTAGGAGACTTATCTATGAAAGCCTGGACCTCACAAACAAAAAGGTCATTGATTGCCCCTCCCCTTTTTTACCTGGGGGCTTCTGGGGCCCTTCGTCATGTCTGGATATGCTTCACTGGTGTTTGCTGTGAATGTATATCATGTGTTTTAAAGTCATGATACTAAATCTTGTCTTAATACAGGACGCTATAGGCTCGATTTCACCAACAATGTTTAAAATTTTCAGTCTAAGTAGTTAGACCTAGTCTCCATAGACATCGTTTAACCTTTAAACACTGTCCATATTAAATACATTTCACCACGGATGTTTATTATTTTCTTAACTCGGTCTACAAAGACAGCGTTTATTTAAGTTTAAACAGTCTAATAAGTAGAAATAGCGCAATTAAGTAATGTTGTTCACACCAACAAACCCAGTTGGGAGTGTCTGATCAATAAGCCAACCATGCCATGTGTGTGGAGGCACCATTGGGTGCTGACCAGGCTATCCCTCCTGGGGGGGGGGATGGATTTTTGGTGAAAAAAAAGTTTGTTCCACACTTTAAACTGAAAGAAAACGTTTGTTCAGCACATGAAAAAAGAAGTTCAAACCAATGCTTGGGGGGGGGAGTGTACTGCAATGTTTAAATTGCGATAATAAAAAAGTCCACTGCTTCTTCACAAACTTTGCAAGTGAAAAAGTTTGTCACAGGGGTGAAACAGATAGCCGCTAAAATGCTACTGGTTGGCCCCTGGGTCAAGTCAAGCGGAAAAAAGAAATGATTTTTTAGTTTTTCAGAATAGGGGAGATTGGGGCACCATGAGACGTTTTTAGCCGTTTGTGCCAGTGAGCCTAAAGTTTCAATGTTTGGCAAATAAGCTTTAATTGCATGAGGAAGCAACATTAATACAAACTTCATTTAAACTGGCTCGAGGTACCCCATCTCAAATTGCTCATGGTGCCCCATTTGTAAATTTCATCTATTGGTGCATTTCACCAATTTCCAGTTTATCCCAGTACCAATGTCATGACATCATCCTAGCACATGCTTTACCTTCCTTTTAAAAGCAGAATAAGTTTTATCAAGATGTTTCTTAAAATAGTTAAAGTACCAGGAAAAAAAGAACCATGGAGTGCTCAATATTTTACTTTTCATTGGTCAAAACCATTTTTCTCAATTCTTGATCAGACATTGCAAAGAAAGATTATGGTTGCTACATTGAAACCTCTGTTTTTAAACTCAAGTTTTTAAATTATCACCAACACTCACAGATATTTAAGATCTAATAGCCGCATGAGCACTCACAACTCCTTGACACAGCCATCACCACTAAATGGTCCACCTATCGAGTTAATCTGTCACAACGTTTCTGCAGAGGCCATGGGTCATGGTGCCCAATGGCTCATGATGCCCAACTCTCCCCTATGTTACTATGATGTGGTGAGAAGAATAACTGCCAGTCAAAAATAAATCAAGCATCAGCTCTTTATATGTACGATCTAAATGCAACATAATTCTTACAAATTTCCCTTGTTTCATTCTTCCATTAAAATTTAAATAAATAAATAATTTTTTTAAAGATTATTTTTTAAAATTTTGAAAACTTTTCAGAAAGTTTTAAAAAGCGGATCCTAAAAATTTTATTTTTGAAGTTCAGCTCAATGCCCAGATTTCAAGTAACTGCCGGAAAGTTATGTTTTTCAAATTCTCCAGAATTTGGTCCATATATATTATCAAAAAAAATCAAGAGCTTTCAACTATTGCTGTTGTGCTCTTGATGCGTCACAAAATCATGGCATACCACGCTCACATTTTTCTTACACTTGCCTGAATTTTTACGATCCAAAGTTTCCAATTGTTTAAGGAGTGGCTGTCTCCGGTACGCCAATTCTCAAGATTTACACAATTATTTTCACTTTACAAATTTCCCTCACTTTTGGAAAAATTAATTTTCTAAAATGTAGACAGTTTTCAATTTTATCTTTGCATCACTGCTATGAAATACAGAGAAAGGACAAATACATTGAACAGCTAGCTGGTCTGGAAAATGTTTGGAAGTTTCTTGAAAATAAAAAACCACTTTGAAAGTAGGTATTTGGGTTTTCAGTGTTGTCATTATTTCGAATCTGCTTCATCATTAATTTGCCACAAAACGTTACTTTTCCTCTGAGTGATTTTTTTTTTTTGGGGGGGGAGGGGGCCTAGCTCCTAGCCCCCTATAAGCCCCACCCTCCCCAAGCCTCCCTAGATCCACTACAAGCCTATTTCGGACTCGGCAGGATGAATCTTCCACATCCCTGTTGTCACTGTCCGGTCTGT
Organism: Platynereis dumerilii; assembly: GCA_026936325.1. Taxonomy (NCBI): domain Eukaryota; kingdom Metazoa; phylum Annelida; class Polychaeta; order Phyllodocida; family Nereididae; genus Platynereis; species Platynereis dumerilii. Next base: position 18,285,291 of record JAPTHN010000015.1, read on the forward strand.
CACCCATATAGCCTGACATATACAGGGTGACCCACCTCAACTTGTGCATGACTTTAACGTGTTAACAGAAGACAACAAAAATGATACAGTTAATTTTTCAAAACACATTTGTCTAAATGGTAGTTATGGCTACTACAAAAAGTGAGTTGTAAGCTTCTGCAGTTATTCCATCAAAAGTGACAGGCAGGTGAAAATTTGTCGTCATTTTTGTTTGTGCCGAAAAATCAGCTGAGAAGAATTCAAATTGCACCCGTGTCAACCAAAACCTCAGCAACTGCCAGAAATAACACTGATATGCAAAGGGATATTCTTAGGGAGGTGAATAGATGGTATTTGTGAGTTTTAGAGTCAAGTGTATGTTACCAGGTCAGCAAATTTAGAATGGCAACCTGTCGGAGACAAACAAGTCAAAATTTGCAAAACCATTTGCATAACTGACAGTCAGATGATTGCAAACACAAAATAGTTAGGTGTTGTGATTGTCTGAGTCATTAGAAACGTAAAACATGACACTCGGTTTTTAGAAGCATAGAGAAAAAGTATAGCAACACTTCTACAAAAATCTATTTTTGATGTCGTCTGGAAAGTCACAAATTTCCATCCCTCAAAATCTAGTCTTAATTTGACCAACATTTGTGATGAAAACACATGGATTTTTAATACTACCAGGTGCAGAATATTCCCCTCAATAAATTCATCATGTCATATGACCTAGAAATCCAAACCAAGTCATTTTTATTGGAAATATAAGATTCATGGTTGACAATTTGCACACATTATTGGAACAATGATTAAAGTGGCCAATACACACATCAATACTGAAATTGCAAGTGGTGAATGATATTCCCTTGTAAGATAAAGCTATTCTAATGATTATTATGAGTGGTAACAACAACTTTTTCCCAGCCAGCCTTGGAATTGACCTGAGTAATTTACCAGCATGAAAATAGTGCACTGCGCCAGGACAGTATTTGGGCTTCCTGACTTAATAAACGCAAACCTCCTTCAAAGAAAAACCCTGGCACTACTTTGTTATAGCTTCTGTAATACAGTACATGCATTACATGTGATCCCAAAATTTTTTCCGAAGGTTGACAGAGCTAAATTGTTAAAAATCAGAAAAAAAGCTATGCAAAAAATTGAACTCTTTTTCCGAGTCCAATTTTAACCGAAAATGAACCAAACTTGCATAATGCTCTTCTCTTGGCTCTTGCCACTGAAACTTTTATTTGGCGTTTTCAATGGAAATCCCAAACTGTGTCAGTAAGCATCTTTTTGGTTGCAACATCAATGCACAAGTTGAGGTGGGTCACCCTGTATCTACCACATTTTGACTTGGACAGAGTTTAAACACGTTAGACCTGGGTTTGACTAGGTCTAAATTTATTAAATTTTAAATAGTGTCTTAAAGCTAGACTGTCTTGGTGAAATGTGTTTTAAAGTTAAACATGTCTAACTTGTATTTAAACATTGTTTAAAAAATAAACTAGGTTGGTGAAATCGAGCCTATAACTTTAAAAACTTTAAATAAATAAGCCTTAGATGAATACCTTTGGCCAGCTTCTTCTTCTTCTTCCTTTCCTTCCAACCACTTTTTCAGGTGAACATCCATAGACTCTGTAGTAAAAGCAGTTCTTCCAATAGCATTTAATTTGAAACAGATAAAAGTCACTAAAAACAATAACTAAATCCAGCTTGAAAAAGAAATTGATTACTTTTGATTTTGCTTGTTAAAATACTTGGCAGAAATGCTAATTTTTACCTGAAATATTGCCACATTCATTGTGCAAAACAGCAGAAATTAAGAGATATTATTCAGTAATTTTAGTATCTATACCTCAGTCTTATTTGGCTGCACACTGCACATTTGAATGCATTTAGTAAATGGCTAAAATGCTGATTTCGAATTAATCGGTGCCTTGGTCTCCAATGCCACACACCTGAGGCAGGTGCGTCTTTCATGTGGCGCAGGTGAAGCTGCCTCTGCTCTGCCTCCAAATATGCTTTTAACCATAAGCCACTGTTAGCTTCTGTTATAGTTCTGATGATAAATTGCCTGCTTCATTCTCCGTAACAATACTGTGGCTGTATGATGAATGGGTTAGGGTAGTTATGAAGCTTTATGGGTGTTGTACACAAAAGGACATATTGCACCAAAAAGTATGCAAATTCCATTTTTCTCCCTTACATTTTTTTCCTTTTTTTACTTTTTAGGAGTTATCTGTACAAAATCACTCAACCATGAACACGTGGTGCCTTGCGCGAGCCGCGGGACGTGACGTGGGTACGTCATGACGTAATTGACGTCATAGCTAATTAGGATGACGTCATAGCTGTGTCACCATTGTCACCCTTGATGGTCATCTGCCTTATTTCAGATAAAAGGGCAAGGCATCTTCCTCCTTGGGTCGTGAGTTCGATTCTAGCCTGAGGCTTCAGGCAAGTTGGGCCAGATCATGGATGGGCCATCGGCTGCTCATCTCAATCATCCTTCATCTAATTTTGCCTGATAAAAGCCATGGCCTTGTCTGTCCCAATTAGCTGCCAGGTTATGAGGTTAAGAAAAGTCAAGATAAAAATCTCATCTATACAGTTCTCCCTTCGACAAGGAAATCCCTTCTGTATGCGCACGTATGAAGTGGACAATGTGGACATGTATAGTGCAGTGGTTTTTTGTTTTGGTTGGATGGGTGGATGATTGGGCTTTACGTCCTGTTTTTGTGCACTCGGTATGTTGAATTTTTTATCTAATTAGGAGAGGAGAAGGAGACAACAATCAGGCAAAGGAGTATTTAAAACTGCTGTCCATCATATCAGTGTCGTCCCTATGGGGGGGCACAGGGGGCACGTGCCCCCCATATTGGACCGGTGCCCCCCCATATGAACTTTCCAACTCTGGCTAAAATATAAAATAAGCATAGTGGGTGCCCCCCCAAAGAATCTCGTGCCCCCCCAGGTGCCCCCCCCCCCGCTCGAGACCCCCCAGTTACGCCACTGCATCATATGTCAGGTGACTCGGCCAGAGCAGTAATCGAACCCGGATTTTGTCGACGGAAGAGGTTGAATATATACCTGTACCACAAGGAGGTTCCTCACCGCTTTTGCTTCTAACAAACCTGCAGAAAGTTACAATAAGGAGAGAGTCCAAGAGAATGCACTCCCGCGAAAGACCACCCCTCGGTTAGTGCTCATAGAGTGGTCTTACAAATCGTGGACCACTGTATTGTCTCAATTTGTCTGGTTGCATCATTGTAAGATCATGACAGTCTGGTTGCACATCTTCAAGCTTTTTTTTTTCTTTTGCAGGGAGCCTGTTCACTTCAATTTTCACTGGAGGCTGGTGATCACAATTGCCCCATTTGTGACTCATGATTGCTTCAGCTTAATTTCAGACTCAACTAAAAGCTCTAAGCTGTTAAGACGTGCCTTTCCTGCCTCTAAATTTAGCAAATTACTCGCACTTATTCAGGATGGATTGATGGCCTGGAAGCAAGAAGCTTGTCTCATGCAAATTTGCAAAATTTGAGACTGAACAACAGCTCAACAACATCCATGCACTCCCGAATCTTCTGCTATCTGAGTCTTCAGTCAGGTAAAATGCACTAAAAATTATCAATTTCTCGTTTGACTTTAAAAGTTCCAGGCCCCTGGTTTTGTGATATTGAGTCCAGCTACATACAATTTTGATATGAAACATGTTCAAACCAATTGTTTTATGCAAATTTGCAAAAAAAAAGAGACTAAACAGCGGTTCATTAACAATTTATCCTGAAGCTTCTGATAGCCGAGTCTCGAGTCAAGTAAAATGCACTAGAAATTCTCATCTGACTGAAAAGGTTCCAGGCCCCTGGTTTCGTCAGTTTTGTAATGTTGAGACCAGCTACATAGAATTTAATAAGAAACATGTTCAGACCAGTTACTGATTTGTGCAGCCAAATTCTTCAAATACTTATATATCTCTGAATGGTTTGACTTTTTTCCTCCTCTCTTTTTAAAGTTTTTTGCAAAAAGCTGATTAAAGTTCTGATATGAATTTCAGAGCCCTTTTTTATGTAGGGCAAATCTTCCTTATTTACACGCGAGTGACTTGAGGTCCTGCACCCCCTCCCCCTCCTTTTAAAAAGGTTTTTTCTTTCCTTCACAATTTATTTTTGTGTTTTTTTTCTCCTCCTTCATAATTTTCTGCTGAAAATTGGAAGCCTGCTCAATGTGCTGCAGGAGGCCCGAGGAGGGCATTCCAATTATCAGGAGGCTAAGGTCGAGGCCTGAGACCAACCGAGACATGCAATTGAAGACAGCAGTTGAAGAAAGCAGTTGGGGACAGCAATTGAGGGACAGCGCATGAGAGAATGAAGTACAAATTGAAGCACAACAACTGAGGTGCAGAAAGCAATTGAAGATTTGGCAAGAAGATTTCTTCGCTTGACATTGAATGATTGCAAATGATGCCACTGAAGCAAAAAAGTAATTATAAGAATCGCCATTTGAAGCACAGAAGTCGGAGCGCGATTTCGATATTGTAATATTATATTAGTGAAGTGGCTATATATATATATATGCCATAATGTGTTCAATCAATGCCAAAGCATATCTCCAGACTGCACATTTTGTATTCGGGTACCACACTTGTGTTCGAAGTGCATATAGGGGGAGCCACATGTAGCACACATTCACATGCCCTTCTGAGCCCATGGGACATTGAATGGAGGTAGTTTGTATCCAGTCTTCTATGTTGGGGGAACTGAAAAGCCCTGGACATCACTGAATCAATATGACATGTGCCAGACTCCTAGCCTTCTCATCTCATCATCATACGGCAGTCATCAAAAAAGAAAGTGCAGCTCCCTCCAAAAAGATTCTTGTCTGGGAACCTTGCTGGAATTCTCTCAGCATGGAGTGCATGTGTCAAGGTACTCTGGGAGCACCAGAAGTTCTTTGACTCTGGAGACATCGGAGTGAATACATGTATGTGTAGTCTGAATTTCATATTTCATTGGGCAGTTGAACTTGAGCACAACATTTACTAGTAGTTTATACACACAGAAGTTTAGTTGAGGTATAACTTATTGCACAACAGTTGTAGAAGGACCAATATCTGCAAGAAGCAACCTTGTAGCCAGGCATCATAAGCAACGGTCTGATGCAACTGACTGCTTCCCCACTCCAAGAATATTGTGCACCCCTCTTGAAGTGTCTCTTCCATGCTTTCCTTTCACATTTCAGACATTTCTCTTTCTTATATTTACTTTACACCAGGTTAATTTAGCCCTGACAAAAGAACCTGTGTAGTGTGTTCTACCTGCCCAATAAATCTAGATTAAAATTCTTTCATTTCCAGCTCAGTTCATGAAAAGTTTGAAAACATCTTGACAGTTGAAACCTCCTTCTTTCCAAATTCTTTCCAAGTTATTGGTCGCTCGTGCCTGGTGTGATTTACTTACAACTCATTAAAAAAGACTCAAAAGAATGAAAAGATCTTTAAAAAGCACTCAAGAATGTTGCTGAAATCACTGTTGAAGTAAACTAGGCCCACTCCCACTTTACTCCAAATGTGAATTATTGTTGACACCAAATCATGATTTGTGATTTTTGTGAAATATGGCTCATTTCAGAACATGGACTCCTCCCTTTGAGTTATTCTAAAGACTTTTGAGTAATTTACAATTTTGAAAATGATATACACAAATTCTATTCCAAGGGAGACATATATTCACTTGGCAAGATAAAGCAGAAGGCAGTAAATTTATGTTGCATTGATGGACACATAATAATTTTCCATTCAAGAACCTTCAACTTGTCCAAGAGTCTAATGAACATGCTTATTAGTATGTGCACTATGTTCTCACAATCTTAGTTTTTTTTTTCTGAATTTGTTATTGCAAAGTCAAAGCTCTCACTCTTTAAATTATTTGCACCTATGTCTACCTGTCATGAATAATTTAGTTATTTATGGCACTGCTACTTATTGCTAAAATTGGTATAGCACATTGCCAAGAATAGCTAACAATAATACATTTTGTGTGTGCTGTAATTGTATTAGTGCATGTTTTACGTGGTGTTATGTCCTTACCTCACATGGTCAAAACTTTTAACAATGAGCTGAAAAGTCATAAAGGCCATGAACCACAGGACCACCCTAAAAGCAGCTGTTAAAGATACATAAATTTGGTGCCTCTAACAGTAGAAAGTGTTATGGATTTTGATCATGCAATGAAGAAGTTTTGACCTGTGCAAGCAAGCCACAACTGTAGAAGCTTGCAGACAGACCAGCACGATTTGTGGGGCTATTTTCTAGCATTTCTAGTATTTTATTTTGTAATAGGTGGACTGAGCCTGAGGCTGTAAGGTTTGGAGATGTCTTGGCCAATCTAGCAGCTTCTTGCTTTCATAGAATTCTTACTATTGCATGTCTTGCATCCGATTGCGTGCAAGGTGTCGCTGCTGTGCCCCCTATTTCCGTTTGGCGTTAAAGACAGGGGCCAAAAAACACTCAAATTGACGATTTAACTAGCACTTATCATAAATCTTCTTGACACTGCAAACTGGGCGATAAAAAGCTTACGTGAACTTTATTTACCTGCCCACAACAGTCCACAATAGGTCTGTGCTGCCTATAGCAAAGCCTCACAATTGAGTTTTGTTTCCCTGGCAACAGCAATGGAATCTTGAGCCTTCTTTCCACCATATAATTTGCCTCAAAGTAGTTGATAACTCTAGGCATTCATATAAAAGAAGGTGCAGTGGGTCAGATATTTACAATTCCAAACCTTTACTTATGTGAGGGCCATATATGAGGGTTGGTGTAGAGTATAGAGTATGTGGTTCCCCAAGCACACTGATAACCACCGCAAAACCAGCTTTTTATGAATTAATTATTGTCATTGAGTCGTAAATTTAAGTTTATTCGGCATAAAAATTCTCTTGAAATCAGTGAACTTCTCTCGTTATCTTTAACTGTTACGCTGTCAGATATTTGAAACGCCCGAAGCCAAGTACGAGTCTCCCAAAAAAATTTAGCGTAAGTGGAAGGAAAAAATCCGAAAAAAGGCAAAATGTGGAGTTGTAATTATTGGCAGGACAAAGGCAACCATGCTCATTGCATCTGCATGAAATATAACGGCAAAAACTCATCTAAATGCAAGTTTAAACTTCTTGGTTTTCTTCTGTGCAGAAAGTTGATCTGATAATTTACCTCCAAAAAACTTTTGGTAAATTTGTCAACAAGAAAGAGGGCATGAAAAAATTCTTGTAATGTTTCAACATTTTGGTTTTTGCCACCTTGGGCCCGTTTCATCCTCGGTGCAGTCTTTTGTGCGAACAACACTCGATGGAAATTTGAATATCTCACGTTTCCCTGAGTTTTAAAGGCTGCAATTTTTTCCTAGCCTTAAAATTCACTCAGACACACCCGCATATGTCACCGCCCCCTGGTGAGAAAAGTGCGCTCCCCCGAGTGATAATAGGAGGTCTTCGAATGCGGTGTTGATCGCTAGCAAAGGCCGCCATTGACCGTATCTCTGTCCCTCTAACAATGGTCAAGATTGCCTACAGAACTATTTCTAAAGAGCCACGACAACTTTGACACGTGTTTATAAAATATTTCAAAGTTTTATTGCGATTTTTACATCCATTCAGTGACTCAGTCACATCAATTATTCTCAGATTTACATCCAGAAAATCAACAACATTCAAGCTTTGCAACAATTATATTACATCACATGTTCCATACTCATATGGATTTTATACTGCCAGCAAAATTGAACTTTTAACACACAACCTGCAGTGCTTTCTGTAAGCAAAACTATTGTTCACTTGCAGCCACATAACTTATAACCAAGTTGAAATTAAATAACATTTAAATAACATTTTTAAATGACACTGTTACATGGCATTTTCAATTTGGACTTCATACAACTTACAATATAGGTAGCAAGTGGTCCATTTGGTGCATAACAATACACCATCGTCGTTGTAATATTTAAGCTTTTGAACAAATCAGCCTAACAAATTTCAAAGCTCGGACATAACAAAACATTAAGTACAATGTCACAGGTGGCGCTACGATAGCCACAAGTGTAAGGCGGCAAATTTGAAATCAATATTGTGTCAATTAATATAATAATTACCATTGATGCTTAGCTATGTATTGCACTATTTAAAACTCGGTTACCTTCGCTTTTCACAGAACATTTAAATGGACATTATTCAATGTTATCAATAAGTTAGAAAATATACACTGTGTAAATATATATATTTGAGATTATTTGTGAGTAAAATATCCTTTTGAGACTCCGAGGCACTAAGTACTGTCTGCGTCTCATGTAAACATCAGTTTCATAAATTCAGTTACATAAATTCAAAATGTCATCAATTCAAAATGGCTGCCACTCGGAGCGAATACTGATAGGGAGGAGATTGGGGCCTCTGAGTGGAAAAAGTGACATGCGAAATGGGATATATATGAACTATGAAGGGTGTTTATTGTACATGGATCCATTTCATGACAAAGTTCATGACAACAATGTCTCATGACTAAGTGCCGTTTTTCACCGGTTATCAAACAGTACAGGTCTGCCCAAGTCGCCAATCGTGTTTTGGTTGAATACTCGGTTTAATCCTTCTGGCTCGGGGTGGATGTCAGAATATTGAGAATAAAGGTTAACAACACAATGTAGCTGAGTGAACAGTTGGTTATTATCGTTTTCATAGCTGTGTGTTTTTCAAATTTGTACTTTGCTTTATCTCAAAACCGTGATGTCACAGATTTAGTTGCATAACTTTGTATATTACAAGCACGTATTTCAAGAAACTGACCAAATGCATTGACACATGGATTATGTATGTTTAGCTTGTTTGGCTTTGACACCTGCACTGGTTGATAGATGCTTCAATGAACTATAACTGAATCAAACAGACCACTTATCCTCAAAGGACAGTTAGGGACCATTCAGAATTTATGACTGGGGGTGGGAGTTTTGCCAGAACTTCCCGTCAAAATTCGATACCCCCCTTGAATTTCATGAAGACTTTTAGTACCCCACTCTATTGGTAGCGTGCTGGACTGTCAATCGCTGGGTCCAGGTTTCGAATCCAGCTCATGCGGGTCACCTGGGCCTATGTTGGACGGCTGTTTCAATCATGCTTCGCCTCATTGCCGTGTCCTCCCCCTGTCCTAATTAGCCTACCAAATGCATAAACACAGAACGTAAAGCCCAATCATCCATCCATCCATCCATCCATAACGATCCATTACACTTGTGCCCTTGGACAGTCACATGTACAGATTTGCAGACTTTTTCGCATAAAAATCACCGAAAAACTGCGTGCATGTGCATTTTGGACCTTTTTGTTTTTTTTTAAATTTCTTACCCCCCTTGGACATGTCAAAAATTAGTACCCCCCTTGAAGCAGTCTGAAAAGTTGGTGCCCCCTCAGGCAAAACTCCCACCTCCCCAAGCCATAAATTCTGAATGGTCCCTTACCATGACTGACAACAAATTTCTGGAAATTATTTGAAATTGTGATAACTAGTGTCTTGTGAAAAACAGTGACACACTTTGTTTGCAAAACATTGAGACTCTTCTGGGGAGGTGCAACACTCGGCTTAGACAGAAGTTGTTTGTTGTGGTTGTACACAAAAAAATAACATTGCCTGGCAGTTTTAGATTCCTTTGTCAAGAACTGTGATGTCAAACTCTAAACTGATATGTCACAGGTTGAAGATTAGACCAATCACATTCACCGATACCCTCTGATGTCACGGTTTAACTGCAAAACGAAGTTTTCAGAAAAACACACAGCTATGAAAACGATAATAATTCAACTCTAAAGCCAGTACAAATGCTGATATTGCTGCCTGTTAGTTTGCCATGAGTTTTACAAGTCCCACTGGGTGATTGTGGGAGAAATACTGCTTGTTGTGGCAAGACCTGAAGCAAACAGAGGTGCTTATGAGACCTGGTTGAGAGAGGGAAACGTGCTCAGTGAATGGCCCTGATTGGCAACACAAATTGTCCCACTTTTGTATCCATGCACTGCGTCAATATTGGGAGACCATCTTCACAGGGTTGGGCACAAAGAAATGTGGCGTTCCAGGGACAAATAGAAGTTGTCGAAAAGGGGCGAATGGGGGGAGGGCACGTCCTCCGATAATCCTCATTGTCCTGCGATTGTGTGTTGGTCGGTGTTCCATCGATGAGGGCCAGCAGAGTCACAGAAACTGTCGGACAGAGTGTGTGAGTCTCCGTGGCCTTTCAGTGGTTTGCAAATGTCTTTCGGAACAAATCGGAAGGTTTGTGTGCCAATTCTGCATTCGGAGTCATCTGCAGAGAATGCCCACGAAGAATGGCTGCGATGAATGACTGAGGTTCACATTGGCAGTCACACTGTCACAGACACAACCATCCACAGTGAAATGAGTCAAAGGACACAGCGAATGGACAACAGAGTCATCCCAATACAATCACCATATCCTGGCAGCACCATTTGATGGACATTGATTTTGTCTCACATCAATCAAAATGACACAGTCACGTGACCTGTACATCTTGGATGGACCTCTTTGACACTTGTACTATGTGAACACAATAATCCAACACATACAGCAATTGTATGCATATACCACAGATAAATAAAGTTGTCAACTCACAACTCATGATTCATGTCAACTCACAAGTATTGTGACCATTGTCTCATACGACTGAATCAAGTTGAGGCCTACTACCTGTCCGTAACATGTCTATTTTGACATTGGATAATTCACTGTCTGTGGGGATATTGGGGTTTCTTGGGTCTCTGAGTTCAGAGTTCTGTCTTTTTGGGGTGCCCTGTCTGAAGGTGCTGTGGGGTGGGTAATCGTAGTTTGGATTATGGTTGGGGTTTGAATATGCAGGCGGATGGTGGCGATGCAGGCTCCCTCTACTGTCTCTGGGGTCAAAGTAAGGACCCCTGTTAGGGTGGCACTGCACATAGACAGAGTCATTAGAATTAGCACTGGGTGGCTGACTAGGTTTCCCGTTCTGCTTGATATTGTACACATTGTTCGATTGTTTGTGGCCCTTGTCGGTGTTGGGCGTTTTACGTAATCTCTCTTGCGACGACATCAAGTTGAGATTATTCGGCACTGACGATTTGTTGGGGACGTCACGAGCTGGAATGTTGGGTACACTGCCGTTGTCTGTAAAGAAAAAGAAGAGACATTTAGTAAAAGACATATATACAACATGAGCTAACATGGTCATAAGAAAGAAGAGATTTAAAAACACATCAGTCAAAATAATGCACCAGCAACATGTCACATCACATGTCTTATTACCATCACACAAAATCATCTTATACCACATTTACTGCAATTTGCCATTTACACAGTCTTTAGCACGCCAATATATGACATGTTCTGTCAATGTCTGGGCCATGCTCAAGAAATGCTCTGCCACGAACCATGCACACTGTCAAATACTTGTTGTTAGTTAGCACACTAACTCAGTCTAACTGGGTGGTCATTTGGTAAATGCATGATTTGCCTTTGCATGTATGGGACCTCCACTATTCAAGTAAAGTGAATATAATGAGTGTTAAATGATAGGGCACACCCAGAGCGAATAATCAGCCGTTTATTTGAATCACAGAGGCTCTCTGAAGAGCTTTTTTCTTTCATTTAAGTGCACCAATTTTGTGTTTAGCCTTGAAAATAAAGCTTAAAATAAGTCTTTAGATGTGCAGACTTAAATGACCCGCACTGAGAGGTTCAGAACCTTTTTCGGGTTATAAATGCAAATTGGTCAAGTCTTTGGTAATTCTTTTGAGCAGAGATATAGACTAGGGTAACACGTGAAAGTTGAGAGGGCTTTTTTGTCATTTTCTTTGCCCATCTATGTTTACATCTGCATAAATCAGAGCCGACAGAGGGCAGTGTGGCTAGGAGGGATCGTAAATCAGCCTGAGGTGTCGTAAATTGCCTGAATAATGACAGTGGGCCAATGTCGTTAAAGGGCCCAGTAAATGGCAGGGGAGGCGAAATGAGCGAATTAAATCGGAGCCCACACTTGTTAGAAGGTGATCATGAGACAAGATGGGGGTGATCAAGTGGAGAATGAATACAAGCAGGATGAGAGGCCCTTCAGCTTTATGGCTACAATTGTGGTTACACGCCAATGATGTGCTCCTTAGTAGCCATGGCCCACCTGGCGATCAACATTCGAACAACAATCATACCACAATCTCCCCACCATAAACTTAGTGGGCAATCCATTCAAACGTAAATTTTACAACCCTGATGGGTCTACCTGAATTCTCTTGTAATTCTCCCACAATTTTAATACAATTCCTTACAAATTCCTAACAATTTGTGACACCATTCCAGTGTCAAATCTATACACGAATCTATAGGGGTTGGGTGTTGACAATATTGTGCAGGTAAGTTTTACACAGATCCAACTGTGATTCCACCACCATTGATAATGAAAAGGGACAATTCTGGTTGAATTCTTGAAATTTGAAATCTGGGAGTTCACCTGGTTCACCTGAGGTAGGGGTGGCAACTTGGCGTCCCACTGAGGTGAACCAGCTCATGCTGAACTGTAAAATATCCGTTTGGAACATGATATAGACAGTCCCTCAATGTGAGAAAGAACATGATAGTCCATGATACTCACACTGATGGGTAAACATGATATTCAGTTTGATTCAGTTTGATTCAGTGGCACTGAAGTGATAGTGAAAATGATCCACCAACGACATAGCCCAGAGGCCCTATCAGGCCCTAGAGCACAGAGGCAGTGTAATGTTGACTTGATTGATACCTGGTCTTTTCAATGGCTTTGCAAAAGTTGCAGAATAAATCAAGATTGTCACACATCTGTCCCCTGGGGGAGGATGCAGCCTTATTGTTGCAGAAGACCCATCTCCTCCTCATCTCCTCCCTCATCACCTCTCCCATCACCTCCCCCCACGTGGATGACCTCCGCCCACCTGTGCCCTGCTCAACCTGGTAATGCCCTTCAAATGCCCTTCAACTGCCCTTCAAAACACCCTCCTTTCAGTATGGCCATCAAATTGCCCTTTCAAGCATTTTGGGCCATTCTTAAAGAGCCATACCTTCTGTTGCTCTTTCTCAGCCCTTTTTTTCACAATTTCAAGCCATTTTTTGTCCTTTACCTAAATGCCAGTCTTGATTAACCATTGAGAACTGCCTATGTCCTCTTATTGCCTTCCAGTTATCTGTTTTCTGTTGCCATTTTCAGCTCATTTCAACATCTGTCTCTTACTGCTTTTGGTATTGAATTGCCATTTCCAACTTTTCCTTAAACTGCCTCTTTTCCAGCCTTTTTTTTACCCTTCTGGTAATATCGAATTTTACTCATCAAATTGCCCTTGCCAGCCTTCAACTGCCCTCCCAGCTATACCTGTAGCCTTACTAGTCTTGAAATTGACCTTCAGGTACACTTCTCAGCCTTCTTTTACCCTTCGAAATGCCCTCAAAATGCCCTTGTATTTCCCTCTCACTGCCCTTGCACTGGTGAAAGTTTCACCCCCCCCCCCATACACAACTAGTGAACGCCCTAGGCTTGAGTGACAGTGGCTGGTGATAGCATTGTGGCCAGGCTTGTGTTCATCTTATTGTTGTGTGCTTAATGATACAGGGCTCATCATTGCTGTCATTTCCTTGTCATTGTTATTGCCATAGCTCTGTCTTTTTGGCATCTGCTAATAGTAATAAACGTAGCAGGTCAACAACAAGAGTCATCATCAGTAGTATTGTCATCTGCCTAGGTCTACCCAGGTCCAGGTCATGCCAACAGTAATGACACACAGTCACTCAGCTAGCTCCCATGAGTGCATATATGGTCAAGGAGCAATCAGGCAGCAGCAAAAAGCAAATAAAGAAGCACTAGAAATGTCAGTGTGGATGGCATTGTCTTCTCCAGTAATCTCTACACGTCTGCTCATATCATGAATTATGATACAAAAGCTCTCAATTATATGGCCCTTGTCTAGTATCTACTCCACACAACTGTAGAAAGGAAGTTGTGGGACTTCAGTCTCTGATCACATAGAGTCATAAATATGTTTTATTGAGACTATTTATTACTATGATAGGCACAGAATTAGGTAAAACTACATGCCAGTAAAAGCTGAAACTCATTTCAGAAAAGTAATTCCTTTCTACGATTGCTACAAAATGAGCTGGAACTTCATGCCAGTAAAAGTTGCTCAAGACTCATTTCAGAAAATAATCATAATATTCCCATAAAAATGCTGATGATCATAATGATATTAGACATAATAATTATGCAGTGTTATAGCCATTTCTCACAGAGTGACAGAAGTCCTCTCTGGGGCCGTTAGAGGTCTGTTCATGTGACCATTGGTGAACCCACGGTGAACAGAAGCTAACAGATTGCTACAAATGGAGGGACATCACGAACTCACAGCCACATTGTCAGCTATTGGCACTTGAATTGACTTGGATGACCATAGAGTCAGATTATGCCACTTTTGACCACCTTTTGTCTTTGAGTGGCCATTGCTTCTGAACTTTTTGGAGAGGTTGGAGTTGGTGACATCACAGGTGTAGCAAAGGAGGGGTGGGGGCACTGGGGGGGGGGGTTGTTGGGGTAAGTGTTTCAGGCAAGTGCTGGTCACTTTGTGTGGTCATTGGTCACCCAGTGGTTGGTCATTCAGCAAACTTTCATTGGCTACCCATGGCTTTGTTGGGTTGCAGTACAATTTGTTGGTTCTGTTGAAATGGGGGGCCTCTCAAACCTTCTCAAGTTGTCTCAAAGAGACTCAAACTTCAGTCAAGCAAACAATTCTGCCAATCAACTGGCCCATCAGCTGTCCACCCTGGGACCTGGGGGCTATGGAGGGGCTAACCTCACTCTATCAAGTGGCATACCTCCTGGCCAGGTCCTTGCTAGGGCTCAGTCCACTCAGTACCACTCTCAGCCTTGTGAAACTGCATGAAGCCACATGGCACAAGGAGTCTAGGATGGCACAGAAGCAAGCCCTGTGGCCCTAGAATGGCACATACAGGCAAAGCCCTCGGGTTCTGGGATGGTCTAGGATGGCACACAGGCAGAGCCCTATGGCACTGCTTGGCAGGGCTCTTTTGAACAGGGCTCCAGTTTCACCCTGTGGACTGGTGGAAGTTAGAGGTTTCTTCAGGTCATTTTTGAGCAGAAACTAAGCTTGGGTAGCTTTGATGGGGTTAACAAGTAATGGACCTTTTACTGGACACTCACTTCAACATAGGGCTTATAAGCTGTAGTATTCAGTTAGCAGCAATAGGGCTTAACTCAGTTATCAACCTCACCTGCTATGTCAAACTCAGGTTAACTGATGTTGAACAGTTTACAACAGCATAGACTTCTTTTGAAGGGGGTGAGACTTAAAAAAAGTTGAAAACGATATAGCCAAATTGGCTGTAATCTGACAGTTCAGAGAACAACTGATTTATAAGCACTTCTGATAAAGTCCCCTAATGGCAGATGAAACATAAGATAGGATTGGGGTGAATTCCTTTGACTCTCACAAAGCTTTCGAAGGGACTATTGTTGTTGTATGATCCCCACACCTGCTTTCGTCTCTGCATAGTCTGGAGGGGTGCCTCTGGAGGCTTTTGGAGGCCTCTGATGATTGTGGAGGCCTTTAGAGGTGCCTTGGCCTCCTATACTCAGCAGGAGGTGCTCTAGGCCCCGTCAACACTGCCACATTCAGGTATCATCTCAGCACGTATCAATCTGTGCTTTTGTGAGTGAAGTTGCTTGACTCTGTGGGCAACCATGTCACCCTGACCCCCACTACATGGCAGGTGCAGCAGAGGATCATAATGCACAGAAATACAGTTATGCCCATGGCTTTTATTGGGTGGTGCCTGGTAGGGGTGGGTGGAAACTTATTTTTCTGCTTTTTCAAAACCATATTGCACAATGCCACAGAAATATGGTGGTAAATAAGGTCGTTGTAATATTTTTGATGAATGGCTGGAGCTGTCAAAAAGCTGTAAAAGAGAGTATGCCATCCCATCATTGTTATTAGGCAGTCCTGGGGGTCTTGCCATAGACTGCAATTCATGGTTGGCTTGCTGTAACTTGATAACCAGAGGAGGGCAATGCAATGGTTTGCTGAAATCATTATGCCTAACACTAGAGTATAACAGACTAACAGACAGGGAATTAAGGCTGAAGTAAATTATAGAGTAGTGAATAAACACCCTCCATGATGAATTAGGCAAGTTTGGCAACAATTGCTCTGAGCCATGAGTTTCAGAGGAGGGTGTTATGGCTCTGGATTACTGTAGCATTAGCTTGAGTGTGATCGATTTGGACCCACTTCAGGAAAAGGTGCTCTCTCTCTGAGTGGTCTATGAGTGAGACTGCTGAGATTTGGCACTGAACAAAATCAGACACACCACAAGGAAAATGCCTTGCAAATCCCTGGCACAAACCACTGGGAAGAAATTACTCAGAACCTGAGATGCAATGGATGTGGCTATGGATGTGGCAGCTATTAGTGATGCAAGGTGCTGATTCATAATTTGGCACAGGGTCCAAGCAACAAAAGCCTCAGCTGCATCAGTAATATAACAGACCACAGGGATGTTAATGAGTAATAATGACAGTCCCACACAGACCACCCCTCAGTCCCCATACCTTGCAAAGTTTATACAAGGCCTTCACGACCAGCGAAAAAGCTGTGAGGAAATGATGTGATTTATGTAACTGTTTTTCTCACCAGACATCTGTATACCATTGTACCTGAAAATTACTCATCACACTCCTGATATTTGATGTACTTTTTCAAGTTTTTAATCTATGAAAATATGAAATTTTTTATTTTTTTATTTTTTATTATTATCTCTGTGTATGGCGTTGCACTTAATTCTTCATAAAAATAGGATTGTTGCAACTTTTAAGGTCATTACTTCAAATGTTTTACAGACAGATAAGCTTCTATGACAATTGATGCTCTGGAGTGGCTTGCAGGCTTATTGCAGTTACAAGTTGCCAGTTTGCATGACAAGTGAATACTGGCAATACTAGCTGATACTGTATTAAGTCTGGTAAATGTATCATGCATGCATGGGTGCAAGTTGCTCAATGCAAACTCGATGCAAATGCACATTAAGCTACCAGGTACGTTGCCAACCACTGGCAACCAATGTGCAACCAATATGCAACTTGCCAACCACCAACCTGAACCAATCCATAGCCACCCCCCCCCCCAACTACCAGACTCAAAGCATTGGTTTATGACGCATAAAGCTGCATTCGATCCTCTTTTGGCAGAGTAGACAGTTAATGTCATTTGTGCATGATGACCAATGTGGGATCCTTATGCTAAATCAATACAATTCTGTCCATTTCTGTGGGTTTGCTTTGTTTAAGTATGTGATTTTGTGATGGTTTGAGGATCTTCTTTACATAAATCCATCCCCTAATTGCAGTTGAGGCCTAATTGGCCTCATTGCATTCCTTGGGTGAGGCTCACTTTCTTTTTTGCCTTTCAAATTTCCAGCAGTGACAAACTGACGGATTTTGTTCACCAAATTAAAGGGTTTTTCCTGGTTATTCCGCATTATTCTCCTCCCCCTGGGCCGTGAAAAGCCTGTTAATTTTCTGAGTCAATAAAAAGATTTCGCCCCAGCCTCCCACCTAATGGCGCTAGTGTAGCTGCGAGCATCTGTTGTGTAATATCTCTGAACGTGCCCAGCATCCTTCGAAGCTTCTGCAGCTGATGCAAGGGGTGCTACTGATGTGGCTGATGAAGCTGCAGGCATGTTGCATAACCATAATGATGCCTGCTGCTGGCTCTCCCAGGATCTTTTAAAATCTGCAAATATCATGCTTCTATGTAGAGCTCACAGTTTGTCATACAGAATGTTATTGACTCCCTCAATACTTGAAGACTCTACAAACTCAGACAGCACGTTCCTTATTAAAGAAAATCTTATGCTGCTGCTTTTAGCAAAATACATAATAACTCAGTTTGCCATACAGAATATTATAGATCCCTCAATACCGAGGACTCTAATCTCACACTTCTTTCTTAAACAAACCTACAACCAGCACGTTTCTTATTAAAGAAAAACTTTGTGCTTTTAGGAAAAGACATAATAAACAGAATGCATCACTCTGCTAACACTGAGTTAACAAAAGACCCAATTTCAAGATCCATGCATGAGTTCCAGGAGTTCCAGGAGTCCATGCAGGGCCATATTACAACCAGCCACGATTTAACAGCACACTCAGTTTTGTTTGGAGAAAGCAATCAGTAACTGGAGCAATGAAACCGAAACGCGTGTAATAAAGATGCCTGATGCACATGTAGCTCCAATTGAAGCTGAGATTGCTGACCATTCTCACCTTCTCATCATTCTCACATGCACATGGACATGTGCATCATATCCTGGGCCATCTTGCATGGGCCACCCTGAGCCATGCTGGCCACGTGTGAATACAGGTGTAGGATCAACCCACAGTGACAGACTATGATGAGTAGTACTCAGAAGTACTCTGGTGAGAGTAATGAGTTTCCAGTGAGTACCTCTAAATGAGTTGTGGGGTGATTTGAGGGTGATATGACTTGTGAGGTGATTAAAATGTGTGGGGTGATTTGGGTTCTGGGGTGATGTGATTTTACTGGGCTGCCAGAGCAACAGGGATCGTGCGAAAAGATCAGATTTTCTTTTGAGGATCATTACCTGTGAGTGACCATCGATCTCTGGGGTGATTAGCCAAAAGATCAAAAGATCACAGTTAACCCCACAAATCCTGTCCATCCATGATGGTCCGTGAGCATTGTGAGCTGACCAGGTGGTGACCACCTCGCAAACAACCATCTCATTGCTGAGGCATCAGCCTGTGTGCACACTGCATGACATCAATACCAAGTTATTCCTGGACATCCTAACCCCAGAAGATGGGGCAATACAAGCAAGCAAAGCAAAGCATACAAGCAAGCTAGCAACCAGAGAGCAGTTCTCAACCGGCCATGCCTCTGACTTTTCCCACATTATGTTTGCTCGCTTCTTACAGGAGCTCGCGAAAAAGCTCCATGTCACTGGGAGGTCACGCGCGGCATGATTAAAATTGCACAGTCACGCTCGTCGACTCCTCCAGGCTCCACTCGAGCCATTGATAAGTCCCGGACTGTTTGGACTCCCGGACTCATATGAGCTCCTTGAAAGAGCAAATCCATCGACCGGCTGAACTCATTGCCCAAGTCTGTGGCCTCTGAAATCACTGGATGAAATCACATATCACACTGCGAAAGAGGTCACATAAAAGTTACTGCAACTTGCTGTGTGCCCTGAGATGCTCTGTAGTCTGTCTGATTTTTTGCATCTTGGAATTCAGTGCAGGTTACAGCATCTTATTGCAAATAAAATAACAACTTGCAAAAGCTTTGAGCATGTCCAGCAACGCTGCCTGGTAAAATGCTAATCAGGACATGTAACATGGCTTGGAATTCAGCCACTGCAACTGTGCATGCATGCAAGTCGGCCACATACAATCATACATGTATCTACAGCATGCAGCTTTAGCATGCACTGATGCAGATTCCATAAGAATTTCACAGTGTTACCACACACATGCTCGGTAAGTGCAGCATGTGCTGGCGAAATAGAGACCATGTGAGCACTCGCAGAGCACTGTGAGAATCTGTGGAGATATGGGAGGACCTCTTATGGGAGAACATTTATGTGAGGGACCTGCCATCTGATGGAGTGCAGGAGAGGGAGGAGAGAGGAGAGGGCCAACAGATCCAATCTGCTCTCAGCAAACATGGTAAGCAGTGGAGAATATCTTCACGGGGTAATAGGCAGAAATCGACATGCATTAGCCAGTGCTGTTTCATAGAGGCTCAAGGAAGGTTGGCGGCCATTTGGGCTAAAATTCGGGGCTAATTCGGAGTAATTCCCCACCCTCCAGTACCCTGAGTACTCGATGAGTAGAAGGCCGTGAACTGTTAAGAAGTCAGGGGATTTAAAAAGCATTTGGGCCCATTACTTTTGTTGGGTTCGTCCAAGCATGACGACCCTAGTGTTGACTGGCTGAAGCGTGGTTTTTCTGTGGTGCCCTTGGCTTCAGGGCAGCTTAGCCAGTGCTGAGCTTTTTGCTGAGATGAGGTTTAGGGCTGCCCATATCAGGTTGCTGTAATTAAATTGCCCAATCTCTCAAGCAAAGGCACAGCAAAGGCCCAACAAAGGGTGCACTGGGTCTGTGGTGGGTTTAGGTGTCCTTCTTAATAAGCAGTAACCTTTCCTTGCCCAGTGTCATTGGTTCTCCTTGATTTCCCCTGCATTTTCTGCCCCTAAAGGTATCACATCTCTCTCACTGAAAACCACACCACCAGCTCAAAGCAAAGAGCAGACTGCCTTCATTATTTCTGGCAATAAGTCAGAGATGAAGAACTTCACAAGAACAGAAGAGCCACTTTGAAGTCATAACAACACAAGTAGCATAATTCAGGTGCATGGCTAGCATTGGCTGCACTGCATGTGAGAGACTGTCTGCACTTCTTAATTTCTATATTTTGCTTCAGTTTGCAGCTTTCAATCAATGGCTGCTTTTTCAAAAGAAAATGCTTTGACTCTATTCTCAACCTTATGGCCAATCACTCAATTCAGTATCTGAATTGGACAGAGGCAAACATAATGATGAGATGAATAAGCTGGGAGTATTGTTCCAAAAGTCGTCCTCAATCTTCAGCACTTAATCACAATTACTAATGGATGGATGATTGGGGCTTTACTATGGGAAAGCTTATTAGGACAAAAAGAGGACACATCAAGACTGAATGACAGACAAAAGCACCTAACCAAATGACAACTTATATACTGTCCTCTTACAGCACTCAGCCCTCTATGGAACTATGAATCATACTGGCCGTTTCTACAGTGGTATTGGGTGGCAGATTGCTGTCGTGTCTTGAGTTGGTCGCCTTGCTTCTTGTGAACTGCCTTGTAACACCACACCATCTCAGATTCCTTACACAAAGCAAAGTCATCAAGGAGCTTCGTGGAGAGCTGAAGGGAGCTCAAGGAGAGCTATAAGGGAGCTTTTGTGAGCTTTTGTGATATGCTCCCTCACAAGGGGAGCTCCCAACATGACAATAAGAGGACAATAAAGAGGAGCTAGAGTTACTTCACATTAGCAGAAGTTTTCAAGTTGCTCTGGCACTAAATTGGCAACCCCACAGCAGTCCACAGCACCTCAAAAGCAGCCAACATGAGGCCTCCAGTTGCACCACACAGTGGGAGACAGGGTTACTTTAAAATCCCACATTTTTCAAAAGGCAAAAACACCTGCCTTTTAACTCCTATTAGTCTATAAGCTTGCAACAAAAACTCATTGTGCACTAAATGTGCAATGTGGGCATCCAAAGTTTCCAAACAACTGACTTAGCTATTCGTAAATACCAATATAAAGAGAGCCCTATGTCTTTATCTCTAAATATACCATCATGATCCAACAGAGCTGTATTGTGGCCTATGGAATTTCAAAATATTTCACCACGATCCTTGAAATGGCTATTGAATAAAGTTGTCAGAGATTTTTCTTAAAGTAGATACAAAAATTATATTGAAACTTATTGTGTAATATTAGTGGTGTATAAAAATTCAACCTTGACTTTAGAAAACTTTTCAGAAGTTTGAAGTATATTCACTTTGAAATAAGTATTAGTGCATCAAGTTTATCAAGACCATTTGCAACCATGGACTGACAAAAATGTATTTTGAAATTTTACAAAAATCTAAGTGAACATGGACACACCTTATTTCTATACAGCCGTGTCTTTGAAATTTTATGCAATTTGATAAAAAGTGGGAAAGATCCAAGTTAAAGTTGAAATGTTGACTAAGATCCAAGTTAAAAATTGAAATGTTGACCATTTTGACAGCTCTGATGCATTTTCAACTTAGTGAGTCTCTGAACAAACTGTTAGAAATTGGGTGGGACATTAGGGAGGACGTCATGAAGAGGCTTGCTAACATTGCGCCCTCTAAACTGTCCCTCATCCCCCTAACGGTGACCTCCAAACCTTTGTTGTCCACTCAAATTCGAGAGCCATGCATATTTTTGCATGAACAAACTAACAGTGGTGGCAGCCTAGCATATTGCGCCTCTCAACAAGATCGATGATCAGTAAATAATGTCGGCAACTTCTCCTACAAAGAAACACAGTTCTATACTAATACCCCCAAACTGGGGCTTTTGTCTTGCCTACATAGATCCATAAGATCTTGATAATGATGGATTTTCGGTTGTAGTAGCTTACTATATCTCCATGCATGGTGCTTTGAGTGAATCGTCATTATTCTGCCTATTAATTCATTTGCCAGGTCAATGACCCGGAAGGCAGTAGGCTCAGCTCAGACTATCTCACTGCAGCGATGTCAGACGAGCTCTCTAATGATAGAAACAAGAATGCTATTCCAGCAGTTCTTGTAATAGAGCATGCTGATGGGGCATGCTGTATTTCATAAGATGTGGAGAGATAGAAATTAACATAAATTCTACTTCAGCTTTTGAATATTGTGAAGTGTTGAAAATATTGGGCCTACTCCTGGGGTTGTACGAATTTATGACAGGCCAATTTTCATCCAATCATTATGAATTAGGCATGTATGCCTACATAATACGCAACCAAATTATGTTTTGTAATTTATGAATAGGCCAGCAAAATACTAATTTTTTAGGCCTAAGCTTATTTGGATTTTGATGCAGGGAGAAGTCTAAATATGGCATTTCACGATAGTACCATCCGTAATGAAAGTGACAGTGTGCATGGTTGGACAATGTGACAAAACTTTTCACTCTCAAATTTACCTTATTTTCTTCGAACAACTTATCCCAAAACAATACTAAATTCAAATACAAACCTTCTTTATTTCTCGGCGACGTGTGGTTTTCGGCGTCGCCGTTTTCCGAGGGGCCCCGGCCACTGTCTGTGTTGGAGAGTTCTGCCGAGCAGCCCGAGGCATTGTCAGAGTCACCCCCGTTCAAAACATAGGGCTGATGGTCTTGCAGGGCTAGATTCAGAAGTCTGTGTACCTGCAAAAATAATGAATATATGCATAAGCTGGCTGTAATTAACTTAATTGAATGTTTTTGAAGACCTTAAGTAAAGAAATGTTGAAATAAACCACGTTAATTGATTTTTTCTGGGTTTTGTGATCTTAAATTGTTAAGGGAAAGTTGCCCCCATAACAAATTGGTTCTATTTGTACAAAACATATCATTACCTAAATTACATATACTGTGATTCTTTTAATTGCAGTATTTGTTTATTTAATTACTAGTTGAAGATCTTGGAAATTCAATTTTCCCTATTATTTACAATTGAATAATTTATGATCTTTAAAATCTTTATTGCAAAATGTAAATATAGGTTACTTTGCATAAGTTTTGCCTAAGTATACAGGCAGTTGAAAGGATATATTATAAAGTCATAAACCCCCAGACTTGAAAAAATAAACAGTTAATGGTGGAACATTGGCTGAGTGACCAAAGCAGTGTTAGTAGAGGGTGTGATTTTGCAGCAGGGGTGCTATAGGAACCATGGTGTAGCCCGCTATAGTTTGGCAAGCATTCAGTTGACATGCAAACAAGAAAACATGACTAAAAAACAGCACTTCTCCATAGACACCAGATACGGATAGCTAGGACACGATTACATAACTAGACTGAAATTCGAGACATTTTTTGGCTTGCTTTTGCTTGCTTGGCCCATGGCGCGCCCAAGGTGCGCACGTGCCCAACGTTCGGGCCCCAGTCAAGCAGAAAGAAGCCCCGAGCAGACGACACCTAAATTCGCGCCAAGAAAAATTCTACATCTTCAGACTATACAACTCGGACAGAAAAACAACTCAAGCAACCTGCTTTTGAACAAAACACTCCTTTCGAGCTGACAACACGTATTCACAAAACATAAAATACGACACGACATGTTTTGTATTTCATCCAAACGTCCGAATGTTTAATTGGAGATTTGGGCTTGTCACGATATAAGAACTTCTAAGATTCTATAGAAATTATGGCCTCTTCTGATGCCCTAGCGATTTTGAAGAAGTCGAAATTCGTGTCTTACTTCTTTCGGGGCCATCTTAATGTTTACAATGTGCATGTACATGCATGTAAACACCCATAAAACCCCATGAAAAATATATAATAATTTGCAAATTGCACCGTAATTATGGCGATCACAACGTGCAGACAACATGCCATGCAAAGACATTCAGAGAAACAGAGGCAGAAAAGAAGACGAAATTGAAGAATAAAAGAAGAAATTGAAGAAATGAAGATTATGAAGAAAGAAGTATTACGTGTCTCTCTCATCCTGTCGATTTTGGCGGCAAAACAACACGAGAACTGACATTTAATATTTTGCACTCAACTCAAAAGCGGAGAAGCATGGATAACTCCTTACACTTATAAATTATCAACTATAGATCTGAAAATGTATTCATACAACAATGTATATTTTCATATTTCTGAATTCTTTCTACTTTGTTTTTGCTTGGTCGTTTTCGATTCTCTTCTGAAATTTGATTCCTTGGCCAAATTTTCCAAATTCTGGTGCAGTTCATGAGTTCAAACTCGAAACTAATATTGTTATTAGGATGCATGCTAGCAGCGTTTGGAATTGTCTGAGGCATTATTGTTAGTAAAGCGATCTGATGTTGAGTCACTGTTGTGACCTGAGCGGCCAAGCTTGGATAGGATGTCTAAACAGTGCCATGTTAGATAATCTGGGATACTCCATGGTAAATCTCTTGTGTATATTTGTGCAAGTTTCACCCTCCAAGCAAGGCGCCCTTTTGAAGCTGTTTTGCCACAGATTTTGTGGAGATTATATTTTTGGTTTTGCAAGCTTGTATAGCTAAATTTGGAAAGTGTAGGAGTTTTGGACTGTTTACAATATCAAATCATGCTTGAAGCCATGCAATTTCACTAAAAGCAGCTTTAGTATTGCATTTTCTTAATTAATGAGCTGGGCAGCACTTTTTAAAAGCAGCAGGCACTGTATAAGCGTGGGGGCACATGCACACTGAAACTCCAGTGAAACCAGAAAAATCGAGTTTTCAACTGAAGTCCCAGTGTATGTGAAGCAAGCATCAAGATATATCCTTTGTGGTGTCACTTTTGGATATTTTTGTTGTGTATTTTTTTGCTGCTCTTCCATAATATGTGCATTGCTATTACCTCCAGGTCCCTTTCAGTGTTAGACCAGGCTGCCAAGGGATAAGTGGCATCTTCTGCAGGGAGCAGCCTGTGTCTGGGAATGGCCTTGATTGTGGCTGTCGATGACACGTCAGACATACTGTCGTGGCTGGCTGTGTCGTAGGGGACATTCGGAGACCGGAAGGTCGTCATTGTTCGTCCTTCCTACAGATAGCGGAAACGGAAACGGGTTAGTGCTGACATCTACAGGACAGTGAAGGAACAGACAAGAGTAATTTGGAGCAAAGATGATATCATAAAATCAGAGATAATCTAGAATAAATCCAGATCTTTAGTAGAGTCTATAAGAAGATCAAATCAAGACTAAATCCAGATAAAATCGAGACATGTCCAGAGAAAGAAATGAGAGGTATATGATCAGTGCAATAGGAGTAATATGATAGCTCTTGACTATCTTTTATTCTAAATATTTAATTTTTTTTGTTTTCTTTTAACCACTAATTAGCTAAACAGGTAAAAGTCAGAGAGATACCAGGGCAGGAAAGAGTGCAAGGAATTGGATGAGGGACAAGAAATGCTTTTTGATTTTAGTGCTCTTGGTTTTTTTGGTGTGTATTTATGCCATGCTGTTACAGGTGCTGTTGGCATGAGTCAATCAATGGCCCAGGTATGGTCTCCCAGGTATTCAGAGCTCTACTATTAATAACATCTCCCTCTAATGCATGCTGGTAGCTCAGTATGGTGGTGGCTGGCTACACTGGTGTCAGCGGTAAAAACTATTATGTGCAAGGATCATTTGTGCAACAATAGTTCACAATAGTTCATGATCATTGCATTTGTATTGACTGCAGCCCTTGACATCATAAGGGGCACACACTACTACACAGCCTAGCCGGACCGTAATTTCTCCCATTCACTTAATAATAAACCCCCAGGCAGTATTTTTACTACAAAGAGACTAAATCCATTTGTGATGGTCAAAGTCACACAAATAATGAATGACTGGCTGCACAAAGACTACTAAAGACCAGGGCATAATGGAGCAAATAGACCTGCCCCTTTCTAAGTGAATTGCAAGTTGGAACCAGTCTATCTACCCCTGTGGATTTATCTGTTAAATAGTGCACCCCTGACAGGTCCCTTTTCAACACTTAGGGATTACTTACTAATTCCTGGCATGACTTTCCACTAATAAGGGATAATAGGTAATTATTAGCAGTATAATTTTAAGTAGGCACACCAAGTTAAGTCTCAGGAATGTTAAGAAAGATATATATGTGTGCACATGAAACTTAATCTTCTGGAATTGGTGAATTGTTTTTCTTGGTGATTACTCAGTTAAGTCCCCTGGACTCCCCAGGACTCCCCACTCCATTATTGCCACCATGATGACTGCAGGAATAATGAATTGAGGGAATCCAGAGGCTGCTAAATAGGGGCACAAACTGGTCCTAGTGCTCCATATTCCCAATTAATTGCTCAGGATGACTGGTGGAGGTGGGAGGGGGTCTAATGGGGTGTTATTAGGGGCGTGGCAAGGGGGGTAGCCTTGTGGGCCCCCTGAAATTTATGAGAAGGGCTGACCCATGAAATGCTAGCTCTCGGTGCTCAATGCGCTAAATGCGCTCAATGCGAGTGCTTTACGAATGCTTTGCGAATGCTCACCAGGCTTTGCGAATGCTCACCAGGCTTTGCGAATGCTCATAGCAGCCTGGCGAATGCTTCACGAGTGGCTGTGTCTCAATACGAGCCTTTAGCGGGTGCGAGTCGTAAGCCCGGTGGACTTGTAACGACCCTCTGTACTCCTCCGACCCACTGGTAATTATAAGCCAACGCTCGCCGAATAGGCCGAATAGATATGGACGAGCATTAATGGGCACTTGGCCCTCGGGCACCAATTAAACTTATGGATCAAGGCACGGGCGCTGTCAGTCCATGTTAAATGACTGGCGAATAACTGCAATAATAACCGAGTAATAGCGACTGACTACAGTAACGAGAGACTAACGACTAATAGCAATACGGCTGCACGGCTGACTGTTCGATAATGTTCTATCGCTTGGCATGTGCTCTATTGTCTCTAAAAGCAACGTGTGAATACTAATTACGCATAGCATCATCATCTACACCATCTTCCGCAGCATGAGCAGCATGAGGAATCGAGGATGCTATCGCAGCATCGTCATGAGTCTTTCGCAGCATCATAATGTCATCATTGCAGCATCATCAGCAGTCAGCAGCAGCAACTACAAGTAATATGAGGAGATGAGGCAGATGCAAGAAGCTGCAGCAGTCTAGTGATTCTACATCATCATCATCAGCAGCAGAGGCAGCTACATCATCAGCAGCTACATCATCAGCAGCTACATCATTAGCAGTCCTGAGCTATATTATCATTAGCAGTTCATCAGCATTAGAAGTAGCTAAATCATCAGCAGCTACATTATCATCATCAGCAGCAGCAGTTACATCATCATCATCAGCAGCTACATCATCATCAGCAGCTGGTACATCATCATCATCAGCTGCTACATCATCATTAGAAGTAACTACATGTACAACAACATCATCATTAGAAGTAGCTACATGTACATCATCATCAGCAGCAGCAGTTAGATCATCCGCAGCTACATCATTATCAGCATTTACATCTTCATTAGCGGCAGCATCTTTCATCAGAAGCAGCAGCTACATTATCAGTAGCAGCAGTTGCATCATCCGCAGCTACATCACCAGAAACATCTACATCTTCATTAGCGGCAGCTACATCATCATTGGAAGCAGCTACATATTAACAACATCCGCTTCCACCACATCATCACCAACCACATCACCAACCACATCATCAGCCACATCATCACTATCATCATCAGCAGCAGCAGCAGCAGCTAGATTTATGGCATGTGTCACATTCTCATCTGGATTTGCTTGCCCTGCTTGCCTTGTGCTTGGCTTGCTCTTCCAAGGGTCTTGAGAGACATCCACAAATGCCTTCTCCAGTTTCAAGTGGGGCCTTGGCACTGCCAGGAACACCAGCAGATTATTACAAGTGTTTAATTAGCATGAAAACTAAGAACTAAGAAGGCAGCAGCACTCACTCAGAAGCTCCACTTTCAAAACCTTTTAAGATCTTCGTGACAACAATTTTCATGACGTGTTATTAAACCTTCACAACTCATTAAGGGTTGTGAATACTTGAATTAAATGAAGAAGTTTTTCTTTGTCCTGCATAACAGAGCAATACAGAGCTGTAGAATAAGTTTACCACAATTGTGCCCTGACCTGAATTTTCAAATTTCTTGTTACTAGTTGTTAGCACCTGAAACAATACACCTTGAAGAAGTTAACAAGAACAGGAAGAGCTCCAGATGACCCAAATATACATAATGACAAACTGGTTCATATTGGTTCATATATTTTGGTTAGTGCTTGCTTGGTACCATCAGGCAAAAACATGAGATGCATTCCAAAGCAGCATGGAACCCAAAAGGCACCCTAGAGGGCGCTGATGACTTGAAGATGTTGTTGTTCTTGAACAGTTCTCAATAATGCTGGAGTTGAGCATGTTGTGAGGTCTGAAGGCTACAGAGCTGTTTTTAGGCCATCCTTAAGAACAATATGGGAACATCTGATTGGAGTTGTGAAGTTGCTTGTTTTCTTGCCCAGAAGATGTTGGTTTCCATGGCAGCCTGCATCCATAGCAACAGACTACAACATTACAGCAAGGTCATCATCTGTCCAAAGTCTGTCCAAAAGATGTGCTGAGGCTAAAACCATGGTTTGTCCCCATAACATACTTTCACATCCCAGTCAATAACATACTCTAAGCTGTCTCAGTTGAGTCTCAGTAGGAGCCTTAGCTCTGTCTTAAGAGGCAATAACATGAGTTTTAGACAGCTTTTTGGAAAGCTTGGAGGCATAACAACACTCTCCAAAAGACACTTTCAAGCTTCCAGACAGGCAAAGATGATGGGATGAGACAAGATAGTAGGCCAGCAGGCAACTGCTTTCAGGCAACAATGTATTTAATCCCCAACTAATCCCACTCTGACCCTTCCCAAACTGTGCTTATTGATTCTTCTCCCCACAATTCAATTTTCTCCGGCCTAACCTCATTAAGCTGTGATTTTATGCCGGCACAGAGATAATTTCATCACATTCATCTCTTGGCTGCTTAAATGATGCGTCAACAGAAAATAGAATCAAAATAGATCGCCGAGCAATTAACTCGAATCAAAGCAAATCAGGCAAATCAGGCAAATCGAGGGAGAGATGGTCGACTGATGGAATAACAACGCGTTGCATCATGGTAATAGATGGACCACGCTCGACTGGTTCCTAATGTAAGATTGCAGATTTATAGGAAGATACCGGAGACAATAAATTCATCATCCCTCCCCTTTTTTCAAGCCTTTTTAGAAGCTGTTGCCATGGAAACTTGTGATGATCCCAATTTCACCTTCTTTCAAAAGTCTGGAGGCTGGATTCGATTCATCCTCGATTCATCGTCTGAATGGAGTGAAAAAGAGGCGGATCGCTGCCCTTCCTTGCTATTGTGACACTTTCTTTTGCTCCAACGCTTTCGATGGCTTCTTCTGGGTCAACGGTTACCTTCAAGGCTTCTGGACCTTGTGGGGACCTTGCGGGCACCTCTCCAAGACCTCTCGCGACCTCTTGGGGTCTTCCCATGGACCTCTCCGGCCCTCTCTAGACCTTTTGAGGACCTCTCGTCATCCTCTTTTAGACCTTTTGGAGATGTATGAGGACTTCTTTAGGCCCTCGCTACTCTTGTTTGCCCAGCGAGAGGTCTGACTAAAACTGACTAAAACTCAGGGCTTCGCTACTTCAGAAGGGTTTCTAAAGTGCCCTTCAAAGCTAATGTTTGTCTTGATGAAAAAAGCCCTCTTAGGTCCTCTCTGCATAACGCCTGTTCTGCTCTCATGTTAGTCACAAAATTATTGACAAACAAGTTTCACAGGGTCATTAAAACTGGAACTGCCATAATGTGGTTATTTCAATAAGTTATATGCATCACAATAGCAGTATTAATGTTTCATCGGCGGAGGCTGTCATAAGGCGTTTTAATTGGCATGCTGTCATTATGAAACCCTATCCATCCAGGACTTGATTCAATAATGATTGTAGGGCTTGCTGGCACAAATGAACAAAATTAGCCTTACTAATTAAAAGTGGAACATTTTGAAATTATATTCAGGCTGTTACATGGGAATAATCTCTTCAATAATATTAGACAAGAGATGTGGCAAGTCAACAAAGGCTTCACATGTCCATAACCAATTTAGCAGCAAAAGGTGGGAGGATAATTTGAAGACAAAGGATGTTGCAGTAAAACTTCATGGAGCTGTTAAAGGCGGGAAAATTACAGCAGAATTTTTTGTTTTTAACTTTTCCCATTTTGGACATTTTTTGTTTAAATTGGTTTTAAAAGTTTTCAATTCCCTGGAGCCATTATTAGAGGTGAGGAACAGCTGTGGCTTATGTATGGGGAAACAGGAGCTCCCAGACAACTCCTGCAGGAACCTGGGATGAACAAATGTCTCAACATGTCATCCTGACCAAGGTCTGACTGCTATATAGCTCACTCTCTGCAGCCAACATGGTATGGAAATCGTCTTGTGTTTTTTTTTTTCACTTTTTTGGACCATCAAGCAAAGTTCTCAGTTCAAATGAGAAAAATTCTTCCTCTTTGTAGCAGCAAAAAATTTTAGAAAGAGAAAAACCAAAGATGTAAACAAGGAAGACAGGCCAAGACACTTAAAGGTCTTCCGGATATAGATAATCCACAGGATTACCCATTTATCTCTTTCCAAACAAAACAGACAGAAGTAATCACTCCTGGTCTTGTACTGGTCTTCTTGGAGATTTAAACATTTCCTCAAGAAGTTGGCAGAGATTAGTGCAAGATTGCTTCAAGATTTTTGTTATTTTTACCTCAGCAGGACATCCACAAGATGTGGGGAATTAAGGCCAGAGTAAATTTCTCACAAAATGTACCAAATATACAAAGGATACTTAATGTTCAGTTTTGCTGAATTTTATAAGTTAATCAATTTAATTATCCTGTATATATATGACAAAAACTTCCTGGTGATACTACCTGTAAAGCCCCAACCATCAACCAGTCCTGGAGATACTTCATACCTGACTTTCTGAACATTTCACCTGACTTTCTGAACATTTCATGAGACTTTCTCAACAGTTGTTCTGACTTTCTGAACATTTTCTACAGGATTATAGAACCATTTCCATCCTTGTTCTGGAGTGATTCCTCCAGCTGTATTTCTGACAGCTGTTGTATTCCAGAGTGTATGTACAGTGTACTATACATGAGGTTGGTGTTATCTGCTGTTCTGAGTGGACTACAGCTGTGTAGAATTCTGAACATCTCCAAGGCAACTGAGATGATTTTGACCTGTGCACCATAATGCCTCCCTGCTTTATGGGAAAAGGTCTAGCCAGTAGTAGCTACCCTCTGGCTAATCCTTCCCTAATGCCCATCTTGTGTTTTTCTTGCATTTTGCAGCCATTTTCTTGGCATCCTGTCCTGTTCAATCATCTCTGCCATTTTTGAAAGTCAACACTCGCATAGAACGAGAGCTTACGAGATTTGAGCATCATGTGTTTCAGATCTCATCAACTGCATTGGCAACTCAGATATAACATGGGTACACTGTAAAAAGTTAGCAGAAATATAGGCTGTTCAACTGTAGTAGGTTGCCTCATTGATTATACAAGCAGAAAGTGGTTCAATTGAGCTTGCATGTTGATTGATCTAACTCTAAAATAAAAGAAGGTAACAGAAAGAGATTTAGCTGCCCAAATAGTTTGCTGATTACAGAAATGCACTGACTTGACAAATGGGTTTGTCGATATCAGATCGGTTCATGAATTCAGGAAATTGCCAGAAAAACATCCAACATGCTGACCAACTGCTGAAGCTGCCTAGCTGACTCCAACAACACAGTTGCTCAACCAACTGATTTTCCTGCAGATAAAGCAGACAAGATAAATCAAACTTGAAAGAGAAAAGTAAGGCATGCAGCTGACCAATGCTTGGCTGCCTCAACGATTTGTGGCTCTGACACAGGTTCAAGCTGCTCAGTCTGTTACAACCCTGGACAGTAGAACAAAATTGAAACCAACAGCAAAAAATCTTGTGTTGCATTACATTTGGCACAGGAAATGTGTATTCCATTTCGACCTGGTACTTCTATAGAATTCTTGCCAATACTTGAGGCAAAAACCTGTGGTTTGGCAATGCTGCACGAAGTCCAAGATCAGCTGCCATAGCAGAGGATAAAAGGTTTTGCTGGGCAATTTAAACCAGAGTTTAAAAGTTATTTACACATGGAAGAAGTTGCCTTTGCTGTTGCAATCATTGTGGTTTATTTGTCCAGTTATATGACACTGTTACTGAAGATAATCTCCATTCAATCCAAGAACTAATCTGAGATCTGATCCAATCAAAAACTATTCTAAACCTGAGATATCCAATATATTTGTAGAGTGGAGTTAAAGTGTAATTGCATATAGCTTACACCCTGATTTGATGTGATTTCATTGGCTTCGTATATTTGGCCTATTTTGATTCTGCTATGCAAACATTTATTCTGTGAATGACCTAATAGAAGATCCCCCATCCAATAATACAAGTTCCCCAGGAAGTCAAGAGCTGAGCTTGTTTACGTAACAGAAGGGCTCTTAATGACCTCTCTTGAAGAGTGAGACCTACTCGAGGAGATTGAATCCGTATGTAGAACCGTTGGTAGGAGGAGAAATGGTGGGTTTTGAAGAGGCCAAGTGCTAATATGTGCTGACAGGAGGTAGGGCACTGTGGGGAGCCAATATTGCAAAGAGGGGGATATAGGCTGGGATTCATAGGGCTATAGACTCCCAGGCGTTCAGTACAAGAACTAGAAATTGATATAATTGGAAAAGGAGAGTCTCAGGAGACATGGAAGG
The DNA here is from genome assembly GCA_026936325.1 of Platynereis dumerilii. Lineage (NCBI taxonomy): Eukaryota > Metazoa > Annelida > Polychaeta > Phyllodocida > Nereididae > Platynereis > Platynereis dumerilii. The sequence goes on from JAPTHN010000015.1 coordinate 18,318,464, forward strand.
ACTGACTCTCTAAGTATAGTACACTGCATATATGAATTTCACTGAGATTATTCTGAAGCATCATAATTGAAGCTAACTCTACTCTCTGTCGGATTTATAGAATGTACCAATGTAAGCCAGGAGCTGAGGGCATTGTAAATTTGTAATAGCAAAGACCCTAACTCCAATAACTTAAGATCTTTCTGTATGTATACAGTGTCTGCCATGTTTGCAAGCTAGAAATTGTCTGCCCTCTCTGGTAGTCTCTACACTGCCTGGAAAAATGTCCTACTCTCCAGCACGAATTCTCATGCTCCTGATGAAGAGGTGTTTGCTTTCGTGAGCAATCAATGCAACATGATAAGTCATTGACATAAGTCATTGGCATGCCCCACATAGCATTGACACAAGCCAACGACATTAGCATTGCCATATAGCAAGGGCATTGACATAACATTGACACAACTGTGCGAACACAGAAATGAGCATTGGTATGGCATATGAAGATTGGCATCTCAAATTCACTTCATTTTAACTTCGTGTCATATGCAGAAAGAAATCATACTCTCATTTCTATCTGTAAAAGATTATATTTCATATCAAGCGAAATAGGACTCCGCCACTGAGTGTTGAATGTTTTGATTTTGGCTCATACAAAAATGATACAAACGCATCAGATAATATAGCTATCTTATTGCAATTTCATTATAAAGTTGTCAAGAAGCTGAGGAGTTAACTGCTGCTTGTTTATTTCATATCAACGACATATAAAGGTCCCAATAGCTCTCTATCCAGTATATCCACAAATCCAGGGCAAACACTTAGCAAAGCATTAGAAAACCGTTGACCATTGGATTGATGGGAAGAAAATGGAGTTAAGACACCTACAAGAGGGCAACTTGACCTCTGACCTAACCCTTAGACCCCCAGCTTACCCAAACCCCGGACAGGTGACCAAAGGGCATGGAACCTGCATATGGCTGTTGGAGTCAGAATATAACTAGCTTGAGGAGCACATAGCATGCTATCATGGGTCAGAAACAGTCTGAATATACTCTGATGTTGAACCAGCATATACAAAGGATTGCACAGAATTTCACAGTTTTGCCAACGACTGCTAATTCTGCCTACCTGAGGGTTTTCACATTATTATGGGGCATGCTCAGTGTCAAATCCCCTGTGGAGAATATCTGTAAGTCATGGCAGGTATCAACAACAAAAAGTATGGCTAGACTGATGGGAAGGCTTGTGCATCTCATACATGTCATATATAGCACGCATGTATAACTGAAGATCATTATTGCTGCAATACTAAACATCAAATCATTGACATCCGAAGAAAAGTTGTGTCATTGTGGAGCATGCCCAGTGTCCCAGTGCCAAATGTTTCTTTCGAATTGTCCTAACAAAAATAGGTTGATTCTATGCAGATGAGATCCAGGTTTGTTTCTTCCCAATTGATAACCAGTAGCTTATTGGAGCTGTAAACTGGTGAATGATGATGATGCTTGTGATGATGATGATGGTGGTAAATGACTGCACGGTAGCTGCCTGTTGATGAAGTTAGCTTGTGGGGAGACGTCTTGGTTCCGATGGGCAATGGCTCAGTTTTGGCTGGTGGTATAGGTGAGGTGGTATACTGATCGTAGGTTGATCTCAGGGGTGAGCCACGAGATAGCCCCATGTGGATAGCAATGCCTGAAATGCTGCCACAACGAATTGCAATGGAATTGGCTACATATCTCACAAGTTCCCCCAGCATGACCACTGGGATGAGCCTCCTACACAAACCAGTCCAGCAATCAAATTGATATGCACCCCTCACTGGGCACACCCTGGCAGTATTGCCCTGGTGTGCCCTGATGTGCCTCAATTTCCCCAAGAATGATGACACAAATAAATGAGAAAAAAACTGTAGCAGAACGTTTGCTGAACATGATTATCAAAACACTAACTTCTCACAAGATCTCCAAAATCTATTCATAGCACAATGAAGTAAAAAGGTTTCATGATACCATTCACTATTGCAGATAAAGCTATTTTTAAGAAATGTGTCATTTCTGTAGATTGCTCACCACAAGAAAAAAATAAACATTTCACTAATTACCTCAAGTTGCAAAATGCCATTTTCATTATGGCTCATGATCCTAGGTTCATGATGCTCATTTTGGAGGTTTCTTTTTGTAGTACTTACAATATCTGTTTGTATTCTGTTACATCTGTGGTTTCCAGAAGTTCCTAATATTGCCTATAAATAGCTACAAACAAATGTAAGCGTGTAGTGATCTTTAAAGTAATTCATAAAGTCTAATTTGTTGTGCACAAGAAAAGCCCTTTCATGAGGCAATATGTTTTCTATACAAATTCCACCAGGGGGAGCTCTCAAAACATATTCATCATATCAATATAATTAGTTTGTTTGCAGATGGTAAACTTATGGCACCATGGCGTGTGCTGTACACAAGAAAAACTAATTAAAAGCCAATTAATAAAAGAATAATCAACAGAAGCTAAACTTGCATTTAGCTGCTGCCAGTCAATCATATATCTTTCTCTCCAGGTGTTCCATGCTTCCAAACATTGACAATAATGTTGTATACAACTTTCTTAATTAAATTCATATCAACTAACTCAAACAGTAAATAATTTGGCTGATGCCATTTCTTCACCATACATCATGCACACGTGTGCCAATCACAGGCAATGTGTTTTACAATTTCTTAGCTAAAGACTTATTACCTAACTTCAGCACTTAACTTTTTTTGCCTGATGCCATTTCATCAAAATGTCTTCTCCAGATGTGCCAATCAAATACAGTATGTGAGTTAAAATTTTTTAGCTGAAAGCCTATCAACTAACTTTTAATAGTAGGTTTTTTTTTGGGGGGGGGCATGATGCTACTTTATCAAATCTTAGGTTATTCAAAGGAGTTGCATCATCTATAGAGAGTAGAATAATTTGTGATATAGATTTCATTACAAACAATCAATCAATGTGTAACATGTGATTTAGCAATAACTTACTCTATCTTTAAAAAAAATACTCATTGAAAAGTTGTAATTACTCTCTGAAAACAACTCGAAGCCACATGGCTGCAATGCACATGTTACTGTTTGCAATGTTTGATAATAAAAAAGACAGAGCAGCTCTGAGCAGATACCTACACTCTAAAAAATGTCGGGACAAAATTGGTTTTTAGATTCAAAATGGTTTTTTGAAAAACCAAATTTCAATGCAAAAAACCAAAATGGATTTTTTTAAAAATCCATTTTGGTTTTTTGCATTGAAATTTGGTTTTTCAAAAAACCATTTTGAATCTAAAAAACCAATTTTGTCCCGACATTTTTTAGAGTGTGCTCTGAGCAGATATCTAATAGGTCAAGCAAACAGAAACAGCATTTGAAAATGGATGGAAAAAAGGTCAGATCGATGATTGATGAAATCTTCAAAGTGAAAAATAATGCTGGCAATAACTTTAATATGGAAATGAGGATACATGAGCAGGTACAACTAAGCCAGATGCAGAAGAGATTCCAAAACTTCAAAGAATAAAAAAATATCTTAGAATTGAAACAAAAAATAAACACCATCACACAAAAACTCAAGTTACTCCAAATTGTTGCTGATTGTAAAGCTAACAGAGAACAGAATTGTATCATTATATAAATTTTTAATTTGTGCACTGAAAGTTACCTCCACCTGCCTGTACTTATAATTGGAGCATTCAGGAATCAGAAAAAAATGTTACAATTTTCTGTAAGCCATTCTTTAATTGCTTTTTCTTTATTTACCTCAGTGCACCTGCTCCTGAAATTGCCTAAATTCTTCTTTGCTTTTTAAATATCTGCTTTTTTAATATTTTTTATGAATTTTGTATGACTTGCCAGTCAGGTCCAGGGATCCCCCTTTCATCTAAATAATTCAGTGCCTATAAATTATCCCAAATGACACACTCTAAAAAATGTCGGGACAAAATTGGTTTTTTAGATTCAAAATGGTTTTTTGAAAAACCAAATTTCAATGCAAAACCAAAATGGATTTTTAAAAAAATCCATTTTGGTTTTTTGCATTGAAATTTGGTTTTTCAAAAAACCATTTTGAATCTAAAAAACCAATTTTGTCTGAAATTTTTTAGAGTGCATAATGCATAACATTATGTCAAAATGCTTGACTCCGTGTCATAAATGCCTTTATCTTCTTACTTTTTTCACCTCTTTTTCCTTAAAAAAAGAAATGTAGTAAAATGTCATGTAATGCCATGCTTTGTCATGTAGAAATTGGTCATGTACAAGAATGAGTATGACTGCTTTCTCTCTCTTTCTTTTAGACTCAATTGCTATCTATCAATCTGTCTACCAATCAATTTATCTGCCTATCTATCTGTCTATCTATCTGCTTATCTGCCTATCTATCTGCCTATCTATCTGCCTATCTATCTGCCTATCTATCTGCCTATCTATCTGCCTATCTATCTGCCTATCTATCTGCCTATCTATCTGCCTATCTATCTGCCTATCTATCTGCCTATCTATCTGCCTATCTATCTGCCTATCTGTCTGCCTATCTATCTGCCTATCTATCTGCCTATCTATATATCTAAAAATCTGGATTTTTTTTTTGTACATTTTCATCATAAACCCCCCTCCAACATTTTCTAGATCCGCCCATCTATCTATCTATCGATCCATCTATCCATCTATCTACCTATCTGACCATCCATCTATCCATCTATCCATCTATCCATCTATCCATCTATCTATCTATCTATCTATCTATCTATCTATCTGTCTGTTTCTCTATACATTTCTTTATCAGCTGATATATATTGTATTGTATGTATACTCAATAGTTTCACCTCAATTAGTGATACAACTGTTGCAGAGTATTCAATCATTCTATTGATGATTCCAGTCACGTGGGGCGACGCTGCCATAGCAACGGTGACAACAAAATCCATATTCGGTATTGCTCCCTGGTTACGCTTCACGCTTCGACCCCTCACTGACTTACGATGGAAAAAATAGTTAAAACATTTCAAAGGAGAACTAAATCTATTTTTTAAATGTAGTTTTTGTACTTTCATTATGCAAAAGGCCCAAAAGCAGGTGGAAGCACCGCAGAGAGTGAACACTTTTTCAGCCCTCTTTATTAGCTGCACTGCCTCTGGTGCCTTGCATAAATATGGTCCCTGGAAGGTCTGCCTTAAATGAAAACTGTTCCTTTGACAAGAAAACCCAACATAATTTCACCTCTTATACAAGGGTCAGTGAGCACGGTTATAACAGTTACTGGGTGATCCAGGAATGCCATCAAATCTCAGCCTGCCTCAAACTGAGTCAAGCCTGCCTCAAACTGACTCAAACTGGTTCACTTTCTTGGATTTTTTTAGTCAGTTTTCATCATGCTCACACAAGCAAGACGCTGGTCGTCTTGGGTGAATTAAATTGTTTTCAATTTGCTATTTTCGGTAAATCACATTGCTACTGTCTCCTAATAAAAATGATAAAGCGTGTGAATTTTAGCTGAGCACTTTTCCCAAGCCACGGAGTCAAAGATATTGTGGAATATTTCCATAATAATATGACAATATTGTCTTGGGAGTGAATGAGGTGGCTGCCAAGTGAATAGCTCTCTTTTTGCTGCTCAATGCCTCTCATTTTGAGTCATTTATAACCACTATTTGCTGCAGACTGCTTTCTGAAAATGCAATTATCTAAAAAGCTGCTTGCGAAAGTCTTTTCTGTGTCTTTTTGGACTCTTTTCATGAGTTCTCAGCCAGCTCTGGGTCTCCCATGGTGTTATTAATCTGCCATAATAAGGAAAAGACTATCTCTGAGACCTCCTGGGTTGAGTCCCAGGTTCAAATCCAGGTGACCAACTCCTGCCTGTTGCGCCACCTAGTGCCACTGCCTGGGAATCCTGGAAGAGCATTGTCCAAGGTCATTGTCCAGGGGGCGATGTGGCATATTCCCCAGACAGATGTGGCTACAAAAATCATTTGTTGCTTACACAAAGCAGGATTTTCCACACCCTGGGTTTCCAAGGCCGCTGCAAATTATGGGGAGAGCCCCTGCCATTTCCTGCAAGGCCCTAAATTGGCGAATTAATTGATTCCATCACAACTTTATCAATTACTGGGGTGCATTTTTCACGGGGTATTGATGGTCATCAATAGGTCATCAGGGCCTCCACCAAGCTACGAGAAAGGACTCCAAAGGACCTAGGTCTTCCTATAGAGGACCTTTTCTATGGACATTTCATGGTTCTCCCCTTGCTTGCATTGCCCTCTCGTTCTCTGGACCTCTCACTGGTGTCCTTGGCAACGCCATTGTCATTCATGGCCCTTGAAACCTGTTTATATTGGTGTCATCAATCACTGCTAAGACCAAAGCCAAAGGCAATTCACAGGTGAGCAGCCCTCTTAAAGGAGTCAAGTCGCTTCAGGGCCCGAGCCATGGGTCAAAAGGGACATTATACATAAAGGGCCTCTTAAAAAGGGACACATTTTGAAAAACAACAAGGGTGAAATTCCAAGATGCATGAAACAAAAGGGGTGCTTACCTGAGGTCGAGGGTTATGGGGCACTTCCCTGCCCCCTGGTCCACACAGATCCACCTCTTCGCTTTCACCCTCTCCGGTCTCCCTGGAACTATCCAAGTTCTCGTTAGAACACTGTTTCCGGGGACTGGGGTGGCTCATGTCGGTGCCTGAGTCGGCGCCAGGATGTTTGCCCGGCACCATGGCCCCGTAGACTACCACCCCGGGGGCTCGGGGGTCCACTCTCCCCCTCTGCAGGGTCCCTCCTTTACCCTGCTCTAGTTCCCTCTTGTATCGTAGATCCTCGTTCTTATCCGATTGTTTTCTTTTCACGTAAACTATTGCAAGAATAAGGACAACAACTAGGAAAGCTGTGACAATGGACATAGCAATTAGGATGGTCTGGTTTTGGTTTAAACCCCCGCCACCCTGACTGCTGTCAGCTCCCTCCAAAAGGTCATTGAAGTAAGGCACTGCTAAGGTCCTGTTCACGAAGACAGTCAAATCGGCCATGGCTGTCTTTTGGGGGCTTCCTTGGTCTTTGACTGTAATTATCAAATTGTACTGCTCTCTTTTGACATCTTTGAGCTCTCTAGTTGTCAATAAGGTCCCTGTCAACATGTCGATATCAAAGAGGCCTTCGTCATTGCCCTTATCTATGGTGTAGGTCAATCTGCCCTTGTCGCCGAAATCCGCATCTGTCGCCTTGATCCTTGTGAAGGCATACCCTTTGGGCGACAGGTAAGGCAAATGGACTGTCCTGTTTTCATGATTGGGAAAATGTATTAGGGGAGCATTGTCATTGACGTCAGCAACGTGGATAGTGACAGTTGCGCTAGAACTTGGGCTGTCTTCTTGGGGATTGGTTGCTATGACAACAAGAGCATAAACAGCGATGTATTCCCTGTCTAAGACTTGTTTTAACGTAATCTTCCCATTGACTCCATCGATGGCGAAAGTGTCCAAAGGGCTCAAATCTGGCTCCAGCAAATATCTGACAGTGTTGTATGGCTCTGTGTCAGGATCAGAGGCATTGACAGTCCCAATTTCTGTCCCAACAGGTTGATTCTCATAGGTGACAAAATCGTATTTGCTGTTACTGAAGATAGGTGCATTGTCATTGGTATCCAATATAGCGATGCTGACAGTAGCGGAAGTAGATTTCGGCACTGCTCCGTTGTCCCTAGCTACGACAGTGCACCGGAAGGACCTCATTTTCTCGTAATCGAAGAAGCCATTGGTGGAGATTTGACCGGAAGTTGGGTCTATGCTCAAATAGTGATGGACATTTTCTCCAGCTAAGGTGTACACTATCTCAGCATTGTGGTCAGTGTCCTTATCTGTGGCGTTGACCTTTATCACAGCCATGTCCACAGGATTGTTTTCTGACAAGGTGGCGCTGTAAGCTTGCTGGGAGAAGATCGGGGAGTTATCGTTCACATCCGTTATGGCAATCCGGATATCCTTCCTGGAGTGAAGAGGTGGGACTCCATGATCAGCACACTCCATGACGATGTCATAAAAAGCTTGCCTCTCTCTATCGAACACACTCTTAGCTAAGATTTTGTAGAGAGGGCCAAAGACATTTTTGAGCTCGAAATTTCCATCATTAATGACGCAATCAACTTCACCACTTCTACCAGCGTCCGAATCTTCTACTCTGACAGAAACCACGAAATCTCCGACCTTCCCATTTTCAGGAATTTCCCCCATGTCAGGGAAGCGAGTGTTGAGGGAGTTGACGGTTATCTTGGGGGCAAAGTCATTGACATCCAGCAGATTCACTATCAGCTTAGCATATACAGGGATGGAGTTGGTCCCTCTGTCTTGGGCGGCTATTGTCAGTCTGTAGCTCGTCTGTGTTTCGTAATCTAGACGTTTCTGTAAGTGCACTTCACCTGTGATGGCATTAATGGTAAAAAGATCGCCGTATTCTGTAAGAGTTTGTGGATTAAAGCCATACATAATCTGACCGTTAAGGCCCTCATCTCTATCTGTTGCTTGGATCTTGATTAACGTTTTATTCAAAGGATAGTCTTCTGCTACTGTGATCACATATGTTTTATTAGTGAACACTGGGCCGTTATCATTAATGTCCCCGACTATTATTGTCAAATCGAGGGTGCCTTCCAAGGGGGGCGTGCCCCCGTCCTTAGCCTTCACCTGGAGGGTGTATCTGTTTTGTTTCTCCCTGTCCAAAGGCCCCTTCAGTTCCAGCAGTATTTCTTGGGACCCGTCAGTGTTATTGTTGACCCTCAGGGCGAAGGTCTCAGAGTTGGACACGTAGCTATAAGACCTGATTCCGAAGTTGCCCGAATCGGGGTCCTGGGCTGGGGGGAGGACCAGGGTGGTGCCGGGGCGGGCGCTCTCGCTGACTGTCAGGGTTTGTTGGGGGGCTGGGAAGCGTGGCGGGTTATCATTCAGGTCGATGATGTTAACCGAAATCTTTACGATGTCGAAATCTCTTGTTGGCCCCAGGACTCCGACGTCGATGTTGAGACCGCAGATCGTTTGGCCGGGGCACAAGGCGTCCCTATCTATCTTCTGAGCGGTCTGGAAGATGCCAGTAGAGGGGTCAATGGCAAACAGCTCTTGGTAAGGGTTATCCGCGGGTAAAAAACTGAACTGCAGGCCGTTTAGATCATCTCCATATTTCCTTAGCAAGGGGGTAGCATCTCTGCCCACATTGCCTATGAAAGTCGAAGCCCCCTGTTCCTCTTCTAAGGTGTAGCTGAGAGGGAACCAGGGGGAATCTTGGCAGTATGACACTGTGAGACACAATATGAGAAAATATAATCCTGTGCCATAATAAAAAGCCATCTTGTAATAGTAGCTTGTGTTGTCAGAGCATAATAAACTGAGTCACAGTACAGATCCTTGTGGCTGAGCAGGCAAAAATATGGTGAAATATGACTTGTAATGTAGTTATCTTATGATCCAGGGTCATGTAACTGATTAGCTGTCACTAATGATGAGTTATGGTTCCGACTGCAGCATCAGCAAGAAAAGCATCTCCGAGATGCTGATGAAAATGCTGCTGGATATGACATGCTGCAACTATCTGTCACAGTGTGTGCATACAACATATCCACATAACATGTAACATGTAACACCAGCTTCAGTCAATGGTAAATGTGTATGTTATAGTGAAGCATCCTTGGTAAAGCTGGTTCACTCTCCTTGGTATATATCCACCCTGGATAAGTGTATAGTGTCCGTTTCCACGTTCCCAGGGTATTAGGTTCCTTCAAGTGTCATGTGTAAAAACAAATCCTGGTGGAATGCACTGACTGGCCTAGTGCATAGATGTCTAGTTTTCACTTCTCAAGTATATATATATCTCTCAGGCAGTCCTCTCTCTCTCACGCACAAGCTTGACATTTGCTCTCCAATCTTGGACTGCCAGTGTTGTGGTTTGGACTTGAGGGATCGGTGCTCTCACCCCACGTGACTTGGTTCGGTGCTTCCATTGGCTGGCGCTGCACGTCATTGAATATTCATGAAGCAGACTGCTTCTTCGTGCATACATTATGGTGTAGGCTTAAAATAAAGAGTTTTGGCTATTTTCTGAGCTGCCCTATCTTCCCAGTTAGCACCACACTTGTGAATGGCTGAATGAGACCAGTAAATTGACAGAAGCTCCTAAATTTACCTAAGCATCATCACATCAAAGGGAAAACTTAGGGAGGCAGAGATTAAAAGGATAGAAACAAAAAGGCAAAAACTTAGCACGCAACAATATTTTGACAAGGCCTTAAGTGGCAGCCAATTGTGGTCAATCTGGTGGCCAATTGTGGCCATTCTGGAGGCCAACTGATGGACAATTGGAGGACAATAGCTTGACAAAAGGCTGACAATTGTTTACGTCAGATGAATTGACAAGATGTAACAAGAATAGCAAAGGTGTGGACTAATTAGCCTCCAACAGATGATGCAGTCAACTAATTGGCTGAATTTAGGGAGATGCTGAATAAACAGATTGTTCTCTGTCAGAGGCTAACCAGACCTAACCAGGTATTAGAGCAGAACATTAATGGCCAACACACCTGAATGAAAAGATCACTTTGGGGCCTTTGGGCCAATTTGAATAGATCAATTGCAGGTGTACTTTTAGTAAAAGCACTGCTCCTGTGAATGGGAGTTCACAAAACTGTGAAAGGTGCATGTATTGCAGTGTTGTCTGACAGTTGAGGTTTTGTTGACCAACAGAAGTTCAGCAAACAGACAAAATGTGGAAATCCTCTCGAATCTGTGTGAGGAAGATGCTTAAGCCCGGCTCATGTGGCTTGTTGGCTCTTGTGCACCTGAGATACCTGAAGCCCACAGGGCACCTGAGTGGGGTTGGAATTCGAATCTGCAAATGAGGACCTGAACCAAGTGAGAAAAGCAGTAAAGAGAGATGGGGTGCAAAACTGCAAATAAGTCTGCAAATACAGTTGTCATGGGATGGGTCTCAATTGAAGACTAATATTTGCCCTGTTGACAAAGCCAGCAAGGTGTGTTAATAGAGGAAAGCCCCGGTTCAATTTTGCGGTTCTAAGGTCTGTGAGATCCATGCCAATGTGTCTCGTCTCCAGCAGGTGTGTTACTGAAACCTCTGTTCCCCATCCATCTAGTAATTCTAGTTCTGTCTAGTTTCAGCAGCATTAATAGCATCTGTACATCTCCGCATCTTCTGCATCTTACAGCAATCATCCTGCAGCTGCAGCAGCTGAAATGCCATCTCAGGTGTATCCCACGGTCCTAGGGCCTCTAGAGGCCTTTGGAGGCACCAGGAGGCCTCAGGAATCAGCCAACGAGGCCTGGCATCTCTCAACTTCTTTGCACCTTGCCATGGTGAACTATCTTCAGCCATTCTGGGCCATCCTAAGCCTGTTTCTACTAAGTGCCTCAAGGGCCATTTTGAGCTGATTTATAAATAAGAAGAATGGCCCATGTCAGGACTGACTCGGGAGCAGGTAACTGTCATTCACTCATTAGCCCAGGAACAGCAGAGATAAGTTCGGAGGAAGACTTGCAGCACTTTTTTCTGGCATGCAGTCTTCTGGACTTTCTACCTATAGATTCTGAACTTTTTAGTGGAATTTCTGCCAATATTTTAAGCTTAAACTTCAAACCATTAGGACGGACACTTGAGACAAGCCTATTTCTTTTTTCAGTTTTTGGCCAAAATTCTAGCCATTTCAAACTCAAAGCTCGAGGAGTCAAGAATTTGTTGCTACAGGTCCATGCCAAACACTGAAACGTCATTGGAACACACTAAATGCCCTCTCAGCTTTTCTGAATGCTCCAGACCACATATTGAGGTAAATTATCGCAGGCATCTCCAAGCTACAAACTACATCAATGACCCGAGCCAGGGGGGCAAATGGTTGGCAGTCTTTGCCTGGGGGAGACAGCTTGGGGGAAAAGAGGGAGCAATGGGAGAGGATGGCTTGGCTTGTGGGGCTTGGCTTGATAGAAGCTGAATAGATGGAATAAGACTTTATAGGATAGGATAGGATAGGATAGGATAGGATAGGATAGGATAGGATGATATCATAGGTTAGGATGGGTTAGAGGAGAATAGAGGAGAATAGAGGAGAATAGAGGAGAATATAGGAGAATATAGGAGAATATAGGAGAATATAGGGGAATATAGGAGAATATAGGAGAATATAGGAGAATATAGGAGAATAGAGGAGAATATAGGAGAATAGGGGAGAATATAGGAGAATATAGGAGAATATAGGAGAATATAGGAGAATATAGGAGAATAGGGGAGAATATAGGAGAATATAGGAGAATATAGGAGAATATAGGAGAATATAGGAGAATATAGGAGAATAGGGGAGAATATAGGAGAATATAGGAGAATAGAGGAGAATATAGGAGAATATAGGAGAATATGGGAGAATAGGGGAGAATATAGGAGAATATAGGAGAATAGAGGAGAATATAGGAGAATATAGGAGAATATAGGAGAATATAGGAGAATAGGGGAGAATATAGGAGAATATAGGAGAATATAGGAGAATAGGGGAGAATAGAGGAGAATAGAGGAGAATAGAGGAGAATAGAGGAGAATAGAGGAGAATAGAGGAGAATATAGGAGAATATAGGAGAATATAGGAGAATAGAGGAGAATAGAGGAGAATACAGGAAAATATAGGAGAATAGGGGAGAATATAGGAGAATATAGGAGAATAGAGGAGCATAGAGGAGAATAGAGGAGAATATAGGAGAATATAGGAGAATAGGGGAGAATATAGGAGAATATAGGAGAATATAGGAGAATAGAGGAGAATAGAGGAGAATAGAGGAGAATAGAGGAGAATAGAGGAGAATATAGGAGAATAGAGGAGAATATAGGAGAATATAGGAGAATAGAGGAGAATAGAGGAGAATAGAGGAGAATAGAGGAGAATAGAGGAGAATAGAGGAGAATAGAGGAGAATATAGGAGAATATAGGAGAATATAGGAGAATAGGGAGAATAGAGGAGAATATAGGAGAATAGGGGAGAATAGAGGAGAATAGAGGACAGCAAAGGAGAGCAAAGGAGAATAGAGGACAGCAAAGGGAGCAGGGGTAGCGAAGCTGCGACAAAACTGGCTTGAGTAAAATAATATATAGGAGAACATAGCCCTGCTTTTGAGTTGCAAAACGTATAGTACAACCCTGTTTTGGAACAGAACCTTTGACAACCCAACATGTGAAGAACAGTTATTATAATCAGAAGAGACGCAACTGTGTGTGTGACTTGTTTTCTAAAAGGCCCTTCTTCGAGGTGGCTTCTTTGACGCGCTGCCACTCGCGTTCCTCACAGCCCCTAACAGTCCTCCACCCCCTTTCTTTTTAGGCAGCCACAATGTCGGTTTTGTTGACAGGTTATATTTGCACTTTTCTCCAGGCTGTCTTGCGCAACGAGGCTGTCTTCAGTAGATCTGGCCTCACAAGTTGAGTTGGAGGCCGATTGATCATGAGAGAGACTGAGTATTGAGAGAGAACAGTTCAGAGCTGTTCTATCCAAAGTTTACCGAGGGTTTGCTGCCGTTCAGCCTGTGACGTTTGTGGAGGATCAAACGAACGTTTTGTTGACTTTTTTCCCGCCATTTCTATTGTCGCACGTGCCATATTCAGAGAAAAACACGCACATCGTCCCAAATTTCCTGCTGGCAGCAGAAGTAAACGAAGATTGAATGAAAAATGTCAGAAAAAGGGGGCCCAGAAAGACTAGCTCCTAGTATGGAAGAGGAACACATGTTTAAGAGCAGATTTTGCAGGGATCTGTGTAGATTGTGAAATACGACTCTGTCCTCTGAATTAGTATTCTTGGGTGACCATGTTGAGATGGAAATTGTGATGTCCGATAACAATGGCTACGTGTCTGCCTTAAAAGGCTCGGACAAAATGCTTTACAATTTTCGAATGAATCCGATACACGAACTACGAATCTGTCAACAGAGACGTGGGGAAAAATGAAAAAATAAAAGATCCAGACAAAAAATAAAAAAGAAAGAAGAAAACACAGTGGCCAATCTAGACGGGGGGTACACCGTTTTTCTGCATTCGCAAGCTTGCATCATCTAATTTTTCTTCAAAATGGTACATTAAATCACAGTGCTCTAGGGCAGATGGCCGTCAGGATCCCCCCCTCCCCGGATCTGCCACTGCAGCACAGGAAGACAGTTACTGGATGCTCTTATGACTACATAGTCTGACTCTTAGTGCAAAAGTTATGGAAAAGATCATTTTATATAAAAATTCTGAGGTTGTTGAAAAATTAATTATGGAAGTATAGTTGGGGCTTTGAAAAAGAGGCAAATTTAGTATCCAGTCAGTCTTATCCAACAGGTCAACTCATCCTCCTCACTAACCTACACTGTGATGTGAGGATGGGTCAACTACTCTTGGTGCAAAAATGATGGATGTATGGCCACACAAGACTGCTTGTGTTTTTGTGGCACTCGAAATATATAGCAATGCACTCAAAGTAGGCCTACATAACACTCACATATACCTGTCATCATGTCAGTAGTTAGGAGAGTAATAAGAAGCCATGGTTAATTGCTTAACATTAGTCTCTCTAATTGCACTTGTGTTAGACAAAAGACTTCTAAATTGGGAAGATGTTTGTGACATTTCTTTTGTTTGGAAGTAAGTTTGCAATGTCTACATGCTGTGGAAAGTTGCTGTAATTGTTGTGACATGATCAAGTTGCTGAAAAAGGAGCCTGTTGACAGGGTGGAAAAGTAATTATGTTAAAAAGAAAGTTCGTAGATAAAATCAACGTCGAATTGTATGTATTATAAATACAGTTATTAATTCTATACAAGTTGTTTTATACATTTATATGTCATACTCTACAGCAAGATTGCTTTTTAGTTTTTAGTTATAATTATAATAGAGAGATAAACAAATCTAGCAACAATAGCTGTAAAATGTGCAACAACAGCTGTAAAATGTGGACCCATTGCTGTAAATCTCACAACAATGACTGCCATGTACAGCAAACCATTGATATATATAGTACTTTTACTGTACATTTTTCACAGTGCACCAATCTTCATATAATGTCAATTTATTAGGCCAATATTTATACAAAGTTTGGATTACATAAGCATATTTACATGTATTACACACGTCATAAACAGATCTAGATGATCCAGCAATGATCCAAGCCAAGAAATCTGAATTTCTCAGTGGGAAATGTCACTACAGCTTGACCGCCCATGGATACCTATTTAGCACATCTGCTGGGGCCCAGTATACACAACAGCCAGAAAAGATCAGACTTTCTGACCCTTACAATCATATAATTCAATCTTATAGAGCTACCCTACGTGAAAATGTCAAAATGTTTTGTATTTATTCAATAATCTGCTCTGCAGGCCTATTCATAAGCCAAGCTATTGTAATAGGCTAAAATCTTAAAATTTCCATTGCTAGTGCACCCAACAGTATGAATTGCAAACCATGGACAGGTATACAGGCTTCAAAGTTCATAACAAAATAGGTTTGTTCCAAAACGATTATAGATTGTGTACCAGAAATGATCAAAAGATGTTTTTATAATTGCTGGCCACAGACATGGTTCAAACATGTCACACCATATATGTGAAAAGCTGAAAATGTAAACAATCTGGATGTTTTGGTAAAATTGCTGTGCGGTAGGCCTATTAAACTGGGTTTATTGGTCTCAAAAAGAAAACATGAAAGGTTTCTATGGCTTCTGGTTATTTTATGTCGAAATTATTACCATGTTAAAAATCTCTTTTGAACATGAAAACAGTGCTATTTTCAGTATTTTGTGACAATACAGGCCTACTCCACACGTTTGGATCTGCAGAATCCCTCCACCGCCATCTTGAATATGATGATGATGTGTCATCGTCATAATAGATGCAAATAGATTCCTGCAATAATCATAAACATTGTCAGATAGTGTTAGACACAAGACCGTGACAGGAACCACGCTTGTTGCTTGTCACTTACAATTTTCTCTGAATATAAAAGAAATTCTTTTGGATGGTACAGAATTTCTTTGAATACAAAAGGAATTCTTACAAGATATAGGTTGATTTATGGTCATTTATTGTAGCCTGTGTCTGAGATACACCTTAGATAGTCAGATAACACGATTACTGATATCTATACAGTATCTGCTGATGTCTTGTGTTGTTAGATGTTGTTGGGTGTTGTTGACGTCTTGTAATGATGACCCTTTGAATAATAGCCCTCCTTTATCTCCCAGTTATCTGAGCTGCTATCTACCCCTATCAATTTCTGTCTTCCTACCCTTTGAATACATTTACTCTGACTTATTGTGACGAAAAGGGGAGTGGTTAGACCCCCTTAAATCACTAAATGTGAACAACTGGACAATCATTGGACATTATCGGACATAATCTGGAGTTGTATTTAAGATTTGGACACTTTCATCTCTAACCAAGGATACTGCATAACAACAGTTCATGAACAGCCCAGTGCCTTTTGATGTCAAGTTATACCCTGTAAGGGCGATTAAAACGCGGATTAGCCACATTAGCGGACTGCGGTCTGCGTGCTCAATTAATAGTTACAGAAGAGAGGGATACGATACAATACATCCCATACCCCAACTGAGCGCAATAGAACTATTATTACCATGACAATACCAACAGTATTACTGTATTAGCTAAAATCATAGCAAATAGACAATAGAAAGTTGTAAGAAAAGCTGCAAATTCCTCAAAGGGGTGTATTTTGTTGACAACAGGCTGTATAATCCCTTGTTTTAGGATTATGCCGCAGAGACATGAAAGAAAGCAACAAAAGACGTTTCCTAATCCTCTGACACGCAACTGACCAATCCTGTCTGGTGTCTCAAGCAGGAAGATCCGTCACGTGACCTTCCATTTCATGACCTATTTCTTTTTTCTCGTCACTAATGGCCTTGATATATGATCAAAGACTTCTCAAAGCTTGAAATAATAAGAGAATGGAATGATAGGGCATATCAGAGGGGTAAAACTAACTGTGGATCTCTGTCATGACAGCTGGCAGGGTAATATGAGAATAACAGGTAAATGACTATTAAGCCTCAACTGATGTGCATATGGGTACTTATTTCTCAGAGGCTACAGAACACATAGTCCCTTGGTATTGAAAACTGGTAAATATTGGAGAATTGTCGGCTCCCTATATTTTTGTTTAATTTGTGTCACAAAAAAAATATATTTTTTTCATGGAGATCTCAAATATATCACCTGTCCTTTTTTATTCTTCCTTTTTTACTTTTTCTTTAGGGTCCCATCTTTGTATATCATGGCCCTTCCTATTTGCTTGGCAAACACTAAATTAAACAGCCACATCAAATTTCGAACTGTTTGTTTTGCAACTGGCCTTTAACTTAACATAGGATTTTATTGCATTCCCACTTGAGATGATTTTTTCTCTACTTTTCTGGGTTGTATTTTTTTCTACGATTTCAGATTTCAAAAAGACCAAAATATAACATCTTAATGTCAAAAGAATCCCTTTGTTATAGAGCTATATTGGTAGAATGTACAGTAGTCATTGAGCATACAAAACTTACAAATGCTGACAGGAGATTTAAATGCTGTCTTTTACAATCTTACCCAGTGAATATAGCAGGAATTTAGTAAGGAACATCAGAAGATACCAAGCTGCAATGAAACTCCATGTAATCCTTAAACAAATATGCTCATGTCCACTAGAGTGTGTTCAAAGGCTCAGGGTGTTTTGAAAAGCACACATCAAGCCGATCTTGCCACTGCCCTGTGCACCCAGGTGGTTTAAGTAGAAGCATTTAATGTCAACAATTTCAAATGAACTGAAGGTTGCTTAAAGTTGAACAAAAAGGCAAAAAACGTCACCCATGTGCAATGCAATTAACACTCCTGGTTTAATGAAAGTTTGGGTAAAACCAGGAAATTCGGTTTAATTTTAGATGAGTTCTGAGGGGAGTTAAGCTCCTGCATAAACACCAATAAGTTGGCAATAATTTCACCATCACCTGCCCAAAGCATTCGATCAGGTTGGCTGGTTCACCTTTCAATCCTTTCAAAATGGTGTCCCCCAATGAAAAGCCCCAGTCATAGTTATGGAGCTGAAGAATAGCTTGTAATTTAGCATTTTGACGTTCATCTGTCCCATAATTCCAACCTAGATGCACATGGTAATTGATGTAGGTCTGAACTTTACTGGAGTTTACAAAAGTAATTATTTCAGATGACTGCTTCGAATGCCTTTTAATGGTCTATGAACATTCACTAATTCAATGTCCTCAGGCCCCATGTTGTGTTGCTAACAGTGTTGGGAACTAGTGGAAACTCAAAATGTGCAAATGTGCAAAAATTCTCGTGGCCTAATTTCCTATTTCAGCTTCTGTTCTTGATGGGTTTGCATGTTTGAAAGGATTAGCCTTTGAAACAAAGCCCATTCCTCACACCTCTCTGGTGATGGTCATAATTCCGGTCAGTTGTGACAATCTACTCACTTTCCTTTCACTTGACATGGACTTGCCATTCTGTATAGGGAGTGCAGAGTGCACACTACATGCAGTTGTCACCCAACAAAGCTCAGTAGCAAGCCACACTAGCAACTGGATAAATGCACTTAGGTGATTAGTATACCTATTTCTGTTGCTGCTTTTCTCGCATTATAGCTTCTGCATAAGTAGTCTACAATCCTAGGTCTACTACAATCCCCAGTTATTTTCACTTCTACTTAACTTCTCACCAGGGAGAGAAGTCACATTACATCACCAGTTACTCAATATTTTGTCAACTGCATAAAATTACTTGACTAGTCCTGATCATGGAGATAAATGAAAATAACCCTGAATAGGAGATCCTACAAAGAATTTGTACCAATTTTAGAGTATATGCATGGCTTTATTTAATAACCCACACTGATGTGACTTAAAATCTTGAATTAATTCACCTTGGCTGATGTTAAGTTCTTACCAAGAAGCAAGTTAACTATTTTGAGACATTCATACATAACATATAATAAGGGACACAAATTTAGTGAAATTACATAACTATATCAGAAACAGGTCTAAGTATATGGTTGAAGTCAGTCAATGTGAACAGGAATTTTCCATTCTGGGAGTGCTCACTGATCTGTCTCTATTTCTCCCACCTTCAAAACCATATTCTCAACACACAATCATCCTAATTCCACTTCTAAGTACTGTCCTGGGCAGTCTAATTTTAGAGCAGTCGGAGACTGTCATTTTGAAGTCATTAGCATTAACCCACTGGGGCCTTTGACACGGTGACTGATGACTTGGTTGACTGTGACAGTGCTTTTGCATAATACCGTCCCAAAGGCCTCGTTCAGACCTCGTTCAGGAACGGTGACTGACAATTAAGAGGCCAGGGCATCTGTTTGTTGACATTTGAGAAGGCTGGCCATTTATTTGTGCTCCTATAGGCCTCCAGTATTCAGTCCCTATTGCCTGTCATGACAGCTGCCCTGTGTTAAAATCACCCATCAGCAGAAACCCATCTTTATTTGCTTTGCTCCGTTATGTCAGTTTGCATGGTCAGAATTGACTCAGCATTGCACAGGGTTAGGATGTCTTTCCAAACAATTACAACAATGAGTTACATGTCAATCTTGATGAGTTTTTGAGTACATCATACAACTTGCATGTACTATGATGCAGTACAATGATGACTACAATTACAAGCCAATAATGGTTCAATATAACATTGTGGCAGTCAACAGACTCCTGTAGAAAATACAGTTAGTGCTAAACGAATCTGAGCAATTTGCAGAATGGGTGACCTGCAAAATAAACATGCTTCAGAGCAGTGCCAAATGAGTACATTTGATTATCTGAGGCAGAGTTGTCTGGTCATGTCAATCAACAACTGAGTCACTACAAGGCAGTGCAAATCGAGGAAATAAGTGCTCTTTTATTAAATCAGTATATTCCATCAAATGGCTGGTGAAAGTCAGTTTGTGTGCTGCTGGCCAAAATCAGTGATAACCAAATTTGCTTCATTTAATCTATTGACTGTGATCTTGTGAAGCCTTCGACAAAGTTCAATTTTGCAAAATGAACGCGTGCTGAACTGTGCAGACTGCTGGTTCATTTAGAACACCACATGAGTTCTATACAGCACTGCACAAAAGATTTGACACCTCACAGTGTGCTCACTTTCATTGTTGTGCCTGTGTGACGTCACAAGAGGGGATGACCATTATAAGTTCACACGCTGAGAGGGTAGTTCTCATTGTTAGGTGGCAAATCACTAATTGGTCAAAATTGTTGCACTCTCAAATCTGGTGGGGAGAATCAGTACGTGCCTGGTGACGTCACTATGGCCCATTAGTAATGATTACGTCACGTCGACGTAAGGTAGGACGCTCCGGAACAACGGGGAAAGGATGATTTTCGTGCAACAATGAAAATTTGCTAAAGGTGCCGCTAGCAAGGGGGAGGGGAAGGTGCGGATGATAGCCAACCTTGCCCCTTGCAAGCCCCCGGGGGTGAGCAGGGGGGGGGGGCCGTTCACCTGCCCCAGGTAAAAATCGACACTGTAGATCTTATCAAATTTCCATAATGCGCGTCTCTAAATTTGGCGAATTATCGCTTTTTCTGATAAAAATGCTGCGGTCGATCCCATAATGAAGTACTTGGCTGATACCACAGACAGTTCAGATAAAAACTTGATAAAGCAATTCCTAGTTCAGCCCCTAAATCTGACAAAAACAGTCATTTGCAGGGGTCATTGAATTTGCAGGGTTGTGCTAGAAAGCCAGAGCAGTCACTGTGGGAGGGTGGGAAATATGGAAATTCAAAGTGTAATTCTCATAAATATTTCATTAAATTCGGAAGAGCATCAATTTCAAAAATTCTAATTGATCCCAAAATGTCAGTAGGGTGTTACCCCTCAACAATCTTAACTCAACTTCATCATTTGGTGTTGAAATGTAGGACTCAAAGCCCTATCCGATCAAAAAGCCAACAGCAAATTTCTACCTGAACATTACGAAATGAGCCTTCAAAGTATTTTTTTGCAACACATAGCTCCATGTCTGTTATCAATTGGATTTCAACTTTTCAAGGCACGAAGAGTATTGAATTTTTTTTTCCTTTTTCCTTTGTACTTTTGGTTGTTTCAGATTGATGGTTTCAAATAAGCTAATGTTACTTTTCAATTGAGGGGGGAAAAACAAAAAAAATGTTAGATAAAATTAAATAATTTTTGCAAAGATTAAAAGTTTTAAAACTTAAATTTCTGTTTGTTTAGCAATGATACAAGAGGAGCGTTTGAGTGGAATTACATCTGCTGACTCCAGCATCTGTTGCACCTGGAGCCTGCTGAGCCAAGCTGAGCTCAGTTGAGCAGTAAACAAGAATGGTGTCTGAGCTGGGGCCTTGTAAAGACCCCGCTGACAGGTATACCTACATCTAAAAGACTAGGAGTCAGGCCTGAGCCGGGCCTGTTTACTGTTGAAGTTCCGAATTAGCCTTCAAGAGCAAGAAAAATTGACAAAAAGAAATATTCAAAATGAACTCCTGTGGAGTTTTTCTGTAACAAAGACGGTGCACCCATGTCTTTAAAATATAGCATAACTCAAAACATATGGGTGGCTCTTTACTGCTTGGAGGGTTCGAAATCATGGTGTCGGACTTTTTGTTTTGCTTGATACTTGAGAGGTTTGGGCGGCCTACCAAGGAGAACCAAATGCTATAGCACTTCCTTTGTCATGCAGGCCTATCCAAACAGATTATAACTTAAGATTTTTTCCCCCCTCAATCAACATAATTTATAAATTTTTTTTCTCTTCTTTGTGTAAACTTGTTTGGCTTACTGACACCTTGTCAATTCAATTTCTATTTTTTTTAAGTACATTTCTCCAAGAGGTTGCCAAATTTGGTTGGTGTTTCACACAAAAGACACCCAGAGAAGTGACAAAAGATCAATTTTGATGTAAATTTAGAACATGATTTCCAGAAGCAGAAATAAAGTTTACTTCTTGAGAATAAAAACCTACTGAGTATGAATTCTTATTTTTGATTTGGACCATTTCTAAATATCCTGGCTTTTCCATGTGAACTTGGCAAGTAAATAGTCTTTGGGATTTACCTTGCAATTTACCTGGAATCCTGCTGTTGTTACAGCCAGTTAAAAGATAGCCGAAGGATTCTTCCTGTAGTTTCCTGCAGTTATAGCTATTTTACAAGATACAAATGAGTGTACTGTGGTTCTACAACCCAAGTACAGAACCCACATAGACCAAAGAGCTCCAAAGCCCCATGGCAAGACAGAATCCAAAATTTGGGATACCCTCTTCACCCATATACCACAGAAGTGGGGCAGGGAACTGGTTAACTACAGGGGCTGCACCTAAATGATTGGCGAAGAAGGATGGGGTCTTTAGAGTTTAGACCACCCCAGGCAAAAAGGGTATGCCACATCCTTGTTTTAAGTTCAAAACTAGAGCTGGCAGTGTTCTTTCAGATTAGCTACTTGTCCAAGAGATTTACAGTTATACTTTGACCAATTTCTAACCGTAGGTTTTCTGTTTTCAAATCTTAGAAGTATATATATTTCCTGACCAATATTTATAAACAGTACTCCGCATCCTTTTCCTTCAGGTCTCTAGTTCAAAGTTTGAAACCACATATTTCACGACTAACGTGTTCTTGCTAATCCGTTCCTTGAAGCCTTCAAAATATAGAGAAGTCTTTCTTCGGATAGCCCATTTAACATTCCCTTGATTGACTCTGACCAATTTTCAACTAAGTCTAGTGTTTTCCAGATCTTTGATGTGTTCATTAGTAAAATTCATTGGTATATTTTGAATTCCATTATTCCAAGAAATGTCTAAAATGGATTTGTCCTTAAAATCAGTTCACGCTCATCTGTGGCAAACAATCCAAAATGAACTAAATGTGAGTCATTGGCCCTCACTTTTAAAAAATCCAAGTCAGGGATTTTTCAGAAAAAAAGTTAACTGCAAAATTAGTTTTGCATTTTGAATTCCTTAAGTCTATAGTTCAATGTTAAATTTATATAATTAATTGTTTTAAACGATTTCATTACTTACGACTGTTACCAGGTATATACTTGGTGCTGTATCACAATAACAATTTACACTATCTTAAAATTTTAGCACCCAGATTTGAAGGGAATCGTTCATCACTGTGAAGTAACAGTGTTAACAGGATGGGTAACTTGATCCATTTCTAGTTTTTCGGCTATTCCTGATATTTTTGGCGCCAATTTATGAATGGAGGCAGCATTTCCTTACTCTTGGGAGCATCTGCTTTCGTTTTAGGCTAAGATCAGTTTACAAAGTTGGAGAGCATCTTTTGAGCGAGAAGGTTTCTCTGCAAAACATGTAACCCTCCAAAACATGTAATGCTCCTACCCCCCCCCCCCCCCCTTCTCCCTAGGGCAGATTTCACGAAAAGTGCTCTTAAAAGGTACCTTAAACTTTCCAACCCTTTTGTTATCTCCCTGTTGCTTCCTGAAGCAAGTAAACCTATTACTCGGTACATCTGTGAGGTAATGAATAAATATCAATAAAACATTCCTCAAATATGTAGCTTTTTCCTCTTAAAAAGATTTTTTTTAATGTCTCATGAGGACAATTTTGGACAACCAAACTTACTGGTGATCAGACATGCTTACTTTGGCACTCTGTGGAATCTGCTAAAACCAATTCAGGAAAATGTAATGGTATATGATGGATAAAAAACATCTTGAAGATTAATTTAGAACCATTTTTAATTGTCGTGGTCATTATAAAACTTGAAAAAATTGAAAAATAAAAAAAGACTGCTAATGTAACTCGATTCCGTCTCAGGACACTGAGGTTACATTAGCAACTTTTACATGGACATTTTTCTGTGTTCTCGCTACTTATGCCAATTTCAAACATGAAATTATAATATTTTATTGAAAAACGTGTCTTATTTGCCTATATTCATCACCAAAAACATAAACGACTTGGTGTGGTACCTGTTTCTTTATTGCTAATGTAACTGCAATTTTGCATCCGTCCATTTCATAGTGTTACATTAGCAAAATGTGCGCATAAAAATTATGTTAAAGAACACATGATTAGATCTCAAATTTTTTCTGAACTGAAAGCCAGGTCTCCCAAGAGCAGGCCAGGGGTGGTAGCCTGCTGGTGACTAAATTTATATTGCAGTAGGAGCAGCATAAAAAATTCCGTCCTCCATCATTCATCGTTGTTACATTAGCACAAGGCCATATTTTTAGCTACTCTGACCTGCCAATCCAACAGAAAAGACTGTTTACCCATGATTTAATTAATGGATGGACACAATAGAAGATTTAGATTTCAGCTTTTTTTTTGTCCTGCCAGCTATCCTCAGGAGAAGCATCCTGAGAAAATCTGAGAATCTACGAATCGATTATGTCTGGCCTTATAAGTATAGTGCTAATGTAACTTGTGGACAAGTTGTGGTAAGTAATTTTGCAGCTTTTTCGTGAAATCTGCCCTAGCTGTTCTGTATTTACATGCTACCCTGGGAAAAACACGCTCTTGCAAAACTTCTGTAATTGAGCACTGTAACATCATACTATTTGCTTACAATAGATAGATATCTGTCCCTTTTTTGCAATTCTTTCATATTTTTCATTTTTTGTCTTTTTGCATGCATGGGATGCCCATGACATGTAATTTTCTGATATTTACATCTGAGGATCCAGTTTCCCCTAAGACAACATTGTTGTCCATCAAAAACCAGCTCAAAGTATTCTCCCCAATTCCAAAAACATATTAGCCCTGCTCTTGTAACATGTCATGTCAATGTTAAATCAACCTCAACGTTACAAAGATTTTTTTTCAATTGTAACAAAATATATAAGACGGAAGTTTCGAGTGCATGAATAAGATTTAGAAAATAAAAGTATAATGATAATATGATAATATATTTTAAAGCTAAAGAAACCATAGTCGTATTTAAAGAAATTTGAGAGATAATTACCTTTTCAAAAGAATTTGTTTCTCTGGAACCGACTTGGCTAAATTCACTATCTTCTTTTCCTGAAGTTAAGGCTTCTTTACGACTGCTAAATTGGCAATTATGCTAAATTTAAACATTGGATAATCCTTAATACTTAAGCCAATTACCGCATGATCTAGTTTAAAGATTTAATTGTTGTAATTAACAGTTATGCATGGAACATAAACAATTAGGCTGATAAGCTGAACTGTCTGATTGGTAAACAATTAAAGTTACATAACTGCTTTGGCAAGAGTTATTGACCTCAATGATCGACTAGAATTGTACAGTCTGAGACGAGGATGTGATAAAACAAGCAGAGGTATATACTGAGGTGAATCAATCAATCAATCAATCAATCAATCAATCAATCAATCAATCCATCAATCAATCAATCAATCAATCAATCAATCAATCAATCGATCGATCGATCGATCAATCAATCAATCAATCAATCAATCAATCAATCAATCAATCAATCAATCTATCTATCTATCTATCTATCTATCTATCTATCTATCTATCTATCTATCTATCTATCTATCTATCTATCTATCAATCAATCAATCAATCAATCAATCAATCAATCAATCAATCAATCAATCTATCTATCTATCTATCTATCTATCTATCTATCTATCTATCTATCTATCTATCTATCTATCTATCTATCTATCTATCTATCTATCTATCTATCTATCTATCTATCTATCTATTACAGTATTTTTGTGCTGAATATTTTACCCTGTATAAATATATTTTATAAATAAATAAATAAATCTATCTATCTATCTATCTATCTATCTATCTATCTATCTATCTATCTATCTATCTATCTATCTATCTATCTATCTATCTATCTATCTATCTTTCTTTTTCTGTCATTCCTTCAGTTATTCTCTTCTTTCCTTCTTCTTTCTTCCTTTTACTATCTTTGGGTGAGGTTTGTATTTATTTTCCCGAATTTGTTTACATGGCTATATATAGGCCCATTAATGACAGAAGAGCTTGCTCAGAGATCAATGAACTTGACATAGAACAAATTGATGACACAAAATTTGGTTTGTGTGTGAACAGCTTTGCTAGTCATAAATCATATTTCATAACTCAAAAGATTCATTTCTTGACATTCTTATTGGCTCAGTAATTTGTGCATGATGAATGTCTTGAGGATGGATACGGAATTTAAATGACCTGAAAATAATATGTTGTGATGTTCAGATTGTTACATTTTGGCACATAGACCTATACTCATACATCCATTATGGATTTGCTGAATTTTATTCTTCGAGTAAAAGTTATTTAATAGGGTTTTTGCCTCCCTGCTTTTTCTTTGTGATATATATTCTGAATATGTTGGGTATCCAATATTTCATGCCAAAATAAGACAGTATTTTTAGTTTTTTAAAGATGGCTTTTTTTTATTAAAGAAAAAAGTTACGTTACCTGATTTTTTTCTGCTGAAAACCTGGTGGTCTGTTATTCTATTGAGAATCTTCATTGGGGCATTGTAAAAGTTTTTGTATGGGGAGGTGTCATGTTCTTTATTCTGTGCCAACATTTTTACAAAGTCCATCTTGTTAAAGTATAAAATTACAAAATTCGGTCCAAAGGAAAAAAAAGAGTCTTGTTGCAATTTGAGTGCTCTTTCACAGGGCTGTCATTGAAAGCCCCAATCATCGCTGCTATTTAAGCTCTCCTATGTCCTTTTGACAAATTTTCCCTTATTAAAGACGTTCTTGACGTTACGTTCTATTCAAAATGACGTGACGTTGACGCGCCCGTGACGTATGGATACAGCCATGACACCTGGCGGGATCTTTCAACACCATGGATAAGGTGTCTGCCTATTAGTAGCTGAGCTGTGGGTTCAATTCTGAGCTATTGAACTACGTTGAAAGGCTGTTGAAGGCTTGCATTATGTTCCATACATGTTAGAAGCTGTTAGGTGAATATTGAACAAAAACTTACAAAGTAAAGGGCGTTTTCGTTAAAGGATTCCGCTTCAAATTGCTTTTATCAGATTTAGTGTCAATCCAAAATGCCCTTGCATTCATCAAAATGCTTTAATAATAACTTGTAAAATCCTTAAACTGGATTATTCCTCACCTATCCAATTAGTACCAGAAGCAACAGTCATGCTGGGCCATACATTCTTTTTTGGCTAATCCATTTTGGTTGCCATGGATACCTATTGTTGCCTTGTTGGACAATCATTATGCAGCCTCCCTGGTGTGACTGTATAAAAGGACAGGAATTACAGGCAGATGGGCATTACTGTAACGTTGTTATAGTCACGGTTGCCATGGTAACATCAATCTTTTTTGTGGCCAAAATATGCTCTCCCAGAAGTTGTGAAGTTGTAGCTGTTATCTTGGGCAATTTTCTTTGCAATTTTCAGAGATGTCAATTTTGTACCAGCTATCTTCCTCAAGCTCTCACTTAAAAGAATCCAATGTAATTCATACAGATTGGTTGCTCGCAAGTGATATGAATTACAGGTCTGTTGCAGAAAAACTATATACACAGGCAAGAGTCATGATTATTATGGGCTAAAATGTATACCCAGGCATTGGTCAAACTCTGTAGCTCCCAAGATCGATAGACATATATGAATTAAATTTTGTATTCTCATAGAATTCCAGCAGCAAGTTATTGTTCTATGTGTATGCATTTTCATGTGGTAGTATGTCTATGGATGTCATTCTGACCTATTCAAAATTACAGAACTTTTCACAGATCCAAAAATGTTTTCCAGCCCGACTCCCTCAACAGAAGACATCAACACTTGCACTGGTATCATGGATATACCCAGCACTCAGGTATAAATTGGTGTACTATGTCATCAGGAGCTACATGTATCCACTGTTGATATCAGCAGATACTCTGTAATTTGAGAATTTTAGGGCTACATCATGGTTTCTCATCCTGATTGATGTGAGTCAGTAAAAAATAAAACAGAAAAACAGCAAAAAATTGTGTTGAATTGGGGAGTATTCCATCTTTGAGATGTGTACATTGGATAACTCTACTAGTTACTTGTTTGTGTTTATTTGATTAGTTTATTTGATTAGATACCCAATGAGAGGGGTTTATTGAAAAAGTAATGAAATATAGCGATTGCGACAATCCCCTGCCTGAAGGCTAAATCCATAATATTTTTCCAGCTTGGCCTAATTTCTCATAAAAACTGCTTACAAGATTTTAATTGAGGTTTTAAAGCATATTTCATCATGTAAGGGAAAATGTATACAAGGTAAACGATAAAGAGTAGGTTACTACACGTATGTGCTGATAATTTCATTAGGACTATTTCATTTCTAAAAAAATCATTGAAGGCTCGTGAATATCACACAATCTACGAGATGTCATATATTTTGAAATATTAGAAATAGATGGTATATGATCATCTGGTTATCTTGGCATCTCAGTACTAATGTAGACAAATTGCCCTAGATGCCCTGTGAGAGGTCATCACAGCTAGGTCACGTGACCAATCTTGACCACTGCAGTCTCCCTCCACCCTGCAGGAGTCCTGCAGTCCTGCAGGTCATTTTACAAGATCCTGCAGGATATAATCACAGAATGCCTGCCCTGATGCTCTGTTGATGCCTATTGATATCTGTTGATGAGATTCGATCAGTGTCAGGGATCAAGAAAAGGGTATTTATCAGTGCCCTGAACATATTACTTCATGGCATCACACCTGGGGCCATACCTATGGCTTGCCCCGACAATCCAGCCTGTCCAGGTGGTGAGATGTATACCCAATTATCTATCCTAGAGGCATACTATGTGAGAAGTGTGCCCCTCATGCAGTACAACTAGGGCTATGCTAAAAGAAGTTAATTTCCAAGACTAGAAATGACTATTTTCCAAAGAGATTTGACGATGGTGGCATAAAGGTCACAAGCAATTTTTGAAAACTTTGTTCCATCTTTTAAAATTTCGACTGAGATTTAGACATTTCTAGGC
Organism: Platynereis dumerilii; assembly: GCA_026936325.1. Taxonomy (NCBI): domain Eukaryota; kingdom Metazoa; phylum Annelida; class Polychaeta; order Phyllodocida; family Nereididae; genus Platynereis; species Platynereis dumerilii. The sequence goes on from JAPTHN010000015.1 coordinate 18,347,441, forward strand.
AATTCCATGCCCGAAGTTCCCCCTTTGTTTCAGTCACGAGCAGAACCATTTCTCAAGTAATTATTTTGATTTTGCATGGACTTTATGGACTTCTTTGGAGTAAACACCGAGTCTAAGTGAATTGGCAATCATGCTTTAGAATATTTGCGATTAATTATCAGATTAGATGTATCCTTTCTGGAAGTCAAAAGGCAGATATCTTTAGTTGTATTGTGTAATTTTAGCTCTGTTTGAATAAGGTTATTTGTTTAAAAGATCCATTCTCCCATTTTACGACGGATTAGGAAGAAGTTTACAATATATTCACTGATGCATGAAATTTGTTATTTGTAAACAAAACAAAACATCCTAGAAATAAATAGGAATGATCTGATTAAATCTGCCTTAAGCTTCTTACGAAAGGTTTCTAAACAGAAAATTTTTTTCTTTCATGACTGCAATTATCTTAATTTTGCAATTTTAGTTTTAAGATAGCCTCCCTTGGGAGCTCCTGGTAGAATAATGATGCCCCATTAAACAAATTGAGTTTTTCAAGCACTTGGTAGGCTTGGTAGGTTTAAAATAATGGTGCTATTTCAAAGAGAAAAAAGAAGTAATGTTTTCTTAAGCTCCTTTAGAAGAAGTCAATTAGGTATTAAATTGTTGTTTTAGGCAGCTATCATTGAGAATAATAGTTCTAAAGCGTGCATGGGTGTTCTTGGCAATATCTTTTGAATGTTATTCTGTAATCTTGTTAACAACGTGAAGTAATCAAGACCATCCACAGAAAATTGCAGGGTAAATAAATAAAAGGAAGAAACTGGCTGAGTATTAATTTTCTTTTTATTTGTGACATTGGCATATTCATGTCTTTGAGGGGGTGGGGGTGGATTTTCCAATATTTACACGTATAGAAGAGAATAGAATAATCAATATTTATTCCAGATAGAAGAAGAAGGATATAAATGGTAAGTGCAGCGCTCTAAGCCCAGTTCTTGGTGCTCCCGATTGATTATTGGAGAGAGAGCGAGTCCTCAACCTGTTACACATTGACCCCGTGTGAGGGGTCTTTTACTGCACAGACAGTCAGACACTGATACAAAGGGCTGCCAACTTAACGTCTTATCCGAATGACACCCAGCTGGGATTTTGCTCATGAAAGTTCATTGAAAATTTAGGTTCCCCACCTGGGGTTTGAAGCCATGCAGGCGAAGACCTTCAGCGGAGCAGGCGGGCATCTTACGCACACAGTCACCCAGCTGCCAGAGTGTATAGAGGGAATACACTTTAATTTTTGAATGAATAACGTTTGAAAATCACAGCACATGATGCCCTCCCCCAACCAATCCCCTCCTCTCCCCACTTTCTTGTGAGGGCTGTTGGCTCAGTTGGTTTCCAATCTCTGGGTCCCGGGTTCAATTCCAGCCAGGTTGGATCACCTGGTCTGATGTTGGACAGCATTACCATGCGCCTTATTGGTGTGTCTTCCTAACTGTCCTATTCAGCTACACCGAGCGCATAAGTACTAGGCGTAAAGCACCAATAGGCCTAATGATCCATCCACTATCCTATATTCTCATGGCCTTCCTATATAGACCCTACTAGATCCGCCACTTCACAGATATACATGTACCCCTTCTTCCTCCCCTCCACCCCTGTACCCCCAGATTTGTGTAAGACAAGGTCTGTCATGTGTAACACGGATCCAATGATCTTCTCACCTCTAGCCCTCCAGGTTACTCTAATCTTACAGCAGATAAAAGGGGTCAGGTGCCATCTCTAGATTATCTCAAGATCATCAGAAGATTATCTGTAGATTATCTCTGGATTAAAGGGTCATCAAGATGGGTGGCCTGGACATATGTACAAACTTTCTGTGTCCTCCAGGACCTATATATGATCTGAGATGCATCTTTTTGTCATGATGTTTTTGTGATTTTATCAGGATATCTGATGCAACCTTGTCTGAAGTTTCTCAACCAAGGAAAGACAGAGAGGTATATATATTTTATTCACGAATCACCTTGCTCGAAGTTGCAGCAGTCCATATTTAAGGGCATTTTGTTTTGTCTGTTCCATTATAGACTGTTGTGACTTGCACCACCAAACTGGCCTTGGAGGATGGAACTATCTGAAAACTATCCTCAAGAACTATCCCCAAGACTATCTTCTAAGTTCCAAACTATCTCCTAGAATCCAAGGAAGCTATTCTTATCCTTGGTGAGCTTGCACAAGATTTTTTTTCCAGTTTAGAACTGGTTGCCCAGAAGATAACACCTCTACAATTTACCTGATTGTTTGAGCTATTTCAGACCCTCATCTGTGTTTCTCCCCAACTTTTTATTTTTTCAGACTTTTTTCAAAGATTGTTTTTCACATTTTTATGTTCTGTTTTGTGCCTTGCCTTCAAACGTTTGTTTTCTCTGAAATCTTTGGATTGATGATGCTCCAGTTGGTCCCGCAGCTGTGGCGATACTTTGTTGTAGCTTTTGGCTTACCCTGCACCCAAAATATGTGGGGTTAACCAAAACAATTAAACACCCAAGTAGACAAAACTTGGGTACAAGTCATCTGACACTGGTATTGTGTCTTCTGCAATGTGGGCAATGCTGTGCAATATCTATTGCAGAATTCTGGATTCTGTTACTTTCTTTGTACATAGATGATGAGATTATGGCCATGGCGTCATCGCAGGAATCATGACGTCATTAGCTTCATCTAAACCACACCTTCTATTTTACGACAACGTAGCAACGTAGACCAGACAATAGCAAACAAAACGACTGGCAATCAAAAATAAACAAAGAGAATGATTTGAGAAATAACAGCTGAACAGGAAGATGAGGGCTAGATTCAGTTGATTGGCCTTGGAGCAAATATTGCAGGAGATACTAGCAGCCCTTTTGGACCTTGTGGACCTGGAGAGCCCTCCTACCCCCTTCTCTCCCCTCCCCCTGCCTAGGGCGCTTGGTCAAGGGCGTATTTAGAAGGTCATGCAGTCACAGCCCAAAGGGGGGAGACAACAGACCGAGTCTTTTGTTGATAGAGGCAGGGATTGGTGCCCCATCCCCCAGGGCAGAAAGGTCAACCTTGTGACCTCTATTTCACACTGCTTCCGGGATGGAGTGCGCCTGTGCAAAGGTCTTTTCAGGCTTTGAGGGCATTTTGAAATTGTTTCGACCACAGAATGGCATGCACAAGGGCGAAATGCAAATGACACTGGCCACATAGAAAACTGGGTTGCTTCTTATTTTGTGGAGTTGCTACAAGTCTAAAGCAACATTGCTGTCACTGTCTCAGTGTCTCTGGAGTTCAAATTCAACTGTAAATCAGTTTAGAAACAAAAGTGAGAACCTTGTGTCATGATGCACTCCGCAGAGAGCACCAACCACGTCTGGTCTTAATTCAGGGTCCTCCAGAAGACCCCACTTCGGAGCTTCTCAAAGCCCTTTGCAGGTTTAATATTTCCATGTTATTATCTGGCTTGAAACTCAGGCCTGGGGGATGCTCATTTTCTTCTGAAGTTCAGGTCTGTTGGCCAGACGAATGCAATTGAAACCAAGTCTGGTGTTTTTTGTGGAGTAAATTGTTTTTGGAATTCTAACAATAATAGTATAGGTCTTTCAGTAACTGCAAAGATGGATTACTGGACGAATTTTCGGTAACTGTGTGTACAAGGGCATACTGTGCAAAGGTAGTCACAAGGATCAGGGAGATCTGTGATGTTTAGTTCACTCCAAAGTTCAAACATAGGCCTATACGTATGCATAGATAATATTTGTTGTCCTTTCTCGAAACTCAACCACAGACAACAGCTTCTGCCAAAGAAAGTAAACAAGACGTTGAAGTAAACAAGAGATACAATACAAAGACAGGCGTCAAGAACGCTGACAAACTTCGGAAATAAATAAACAGAAACTGAAGAAGACAGTCGATGCTCCAAAACAATAAGCCGACATTTCAGATTTCTGAGACAAATGTTGGTTTTTCTGAGATACATTTCAGGTATGTATTGAGACGCATTGCAGAGACACATCTCCGAGATACAATAATTTTTCTCAGGGACGTATAAGTCACACATTTCAGAAGTATAAATACACACCAGAGACAAACTTCAAAGAAACATTTTGTTGACACATTTCAAAGACAAACTTTAGAGACAAACTTTGGAGACAACTTTGGAGACAAACTTTGGAGACAAACTTTAGAGAAACTTTCAAGACAAACTATAGAGGCAAACTTAAGAGGCAGACTTAGATACAAATTTTAAAGACAAACTTTAAAGACAAACTTTAGAGACAAACTTCAGAGACAGAGTTCATAAAACATTTCATAAAAACATCTGAGATTCGTACTTTGAAACACATTCTTGAGACAGCCTTCAGAAGTTCAGAAACATCCTAAGTAAGAGACAGACTTCTGAAGAGACGACCCAAAAGACCTGGGCTATCAGATTCATTCCTTGGACAATCTGAGAAGACAAAGAAAGTGATTGCTTACACAAGTTTAGCCAGTAGAGCCAAAATGTTGATGTTTAGCAGCAAAATGAGTTGAGCTGTAGGTTTGTGTTTCTGAGGGTCAAGGGCCAGAGAAGCTCAGAGCTCAGCTCAGAGAGAGAGAGGGGATGTAACAGGGAGCTCCTGTGGCTCCTAAACTCTTGTTTGTTGCAAGCAGGTCAGAGAGCAGGTAGAGACAACTTCTAGAGGCCACTTCTAGAGGCAACAAAACATCTCCTAGAGGCTAGAAGAAACGTTTAAAGGCTGGAGGCAGCTCCCACTCACTGTACTAGACTCCTAGAGGCATTTACAAGACACATAGAGCAATAGAAGCAATAGAAACAACCTCTCAGAAGTAGACTCAAGATTTTTTCTCTCTCTTATTTTCTTTTACAAGGGGCATCTGGACAGAAAGATATATTACGAGATATCACCTCCCCTCCCAGGTAGTCTCTTGAGATCTGGAGACTTTTGAAGACCGTCTCTGCCAGACTCTAGATTTATAAATTCGTGGTTTGTGGTTGCTGGTAGCAAAAAGCCAGATCACAACAGAGTCAGATTGTTGTCCCAATACAAGGAGCTACAGGAACAGAGGATGGAATAACAATCCTTTTTCATCTCTTTACACATGTATCTGGCGATGGATCTGGAAATTCTGGCAGTGTCTGCAGAATCATTTGAGGTCTCAGGGGTGGATCCAGGATTTTTCATAAGAGGGGGATAGGGCAAAACTTCTTACATTGTAGTCAAGTACAAATATATGTTAAAGATTTATCTGGTGAAAGAGCCCCCCCCCCCATTTTGACTTTCCCCCCTTACTGGATCCGCCTGTGGTCCTGGTGTTATGAGAAAAGAAGATGGAAATGATGATGAAAAAATAGGGTCAATCTAAAGGAAAAAACTTCAAAAAATGTGATGAAAATAAGCAGATACACAAGATGGCATGAGCAATGTTGTTAATGATGCATGAGTAGGCAACCGTGGATGTGGAGGATAAAAAGAAAGTGTGAACATTAAGTAAAGATTTAGAAAAAAATGTGTAGTGGTAAAAAAGTAAGCCTTCCATGGGTATCTGTTTGTGTGCAGGGAGAAATAATACAATCCAGAATGTTTAATTCAATTCAGAAAGGAATTATAATACTTCACATAAAGAGCATTGTCTGATACTAAAAATTCCAAACATTTCTTTTTAGCCATTGTCTTCGTATTGTCTGCTATCAAGCAGATAACCTATTATTTCTTAATGAATTTTTCCATTCAGCTGTAAAATATCCCATTTCCATCACACCATGAGGTCAATGAATTCGTCTGGTAATCTTTTCTATTCTTATTGAAGAGCAATTTAATCCTAATTGGTTGCCTAGGTAACCTTGGATGTTCCCATTCTGACTCCCTGTGACGCCACAGTTCATAATGAGATCAGAAAATGTCAGTAAATTGCTTCCAAAAGACAGAAAAGATAATTAAATCAGGAATGATCAGAAAGCATGCTGCATCCAACCAAGGTCATTGCAAAGTTTTATTGCAGTTGCTAATGATTATGACTTCACGCACAGACATGATATTACATAATAAAAATTAACTGCTTAACTTTGTCAGTTTAGAAACATCACATTAACTATTTGGTTATTGAACTGAAACTCATCACAATCATGCAATTTGTCTGTCTGTCTGTCTAGCTGTCTAGCTGTCTGTCTGTCTGTATACTGTTGTACTATCTAAAGGTGTGACAAATCATTGTTGAAGTCAATACCATGCATGAAACTGTTTGCAACAATAACTGTGAAGTTTTGCTTTAGTTTCGTTCAACAAAAAGCCTCTTTCTTAGCTAATCTTCTGTAAGGCGTTGGTAGTTGACTGGAAGATAAATCTGCTTGCATTTTAGCTGCCATTTTTGCCTTCTGGTTCAAACTGAACTTAAACCTCAACTCAAATTAGATTTCCTCAGTTTCCTTGAACTTAGTTAAACTCTGTTCCCGAGATGCCCCAAGTACTCAGCTTCAGTCAGGAACAATAAATCAGACTTATGCTGGATACTAATAGGAATAGTGAGGCAGAGGATCTCCTGTTTGAACTGAAGATGCCTTATTTTATAGGTTTGGAAATGTGGTACCTCTACTCTTTGAACTTCTCCCTGATCTAAAAGGTTTGGGATCTTCTGAAGGTGTTGTACATGTAGAGTGCAGCAGTGTAGCTCTAAACTCATCAGTTGGTGATGTCCTGTATTGTTCCATCCTTCAGTCTTCAGGGCTAGTGATTCCTTACCACCCCGACAGCATGGAGGAAGGTATTTTTCACTGTAGGCAGAGCAATAGATAGTTCAAAGCATACAATACCAAAGCAGATAGTGGATCTGCCTTTGACAATATAATACATATTCCCCATCTGTTGGATCTTTTGTGGGATGTTTTGAGAGGCTTTGGAGTAGGAGTCGTGGAGTCATGGAGTGGGAGTCGAACCTTGAATTTCAGGTGGAGTCGCAGTCGGAAAATATTTTGTTGACTCCTGCATCAAATAATATTTATAATTTGAAACAACACAGTTGCAACAATGCAAAATACATTCAAGATTTTACCCAAACTTCCTCAACAAGTATACACGTACAAATACAAAATGTAATATGTGCAATAATGCCGATAAGCTAATTCGGGAGTCAGAGTCGTAATTCAGGAGACCTAAGGAGTCGGTTCGGAATCTCTTTTCAGGAAAGCCAAAGGATTCAGGAGTCTGTTCACTTTATACCTAACTCCAAAGCCCTGTGCTTCCCTCCTTTTCAGATTGCGTTTTGTTTTTTTCTTCAGTGATTCACTCATCAGTTTAATGCATTCTAATAAAACTTGACTTGCCACCTTTTTTCCTGCATTCTACTTCTCCTCCTAACATCCGTGCAGACAGAGGGCTATTCGTCTCTGCACTTTTTGGAATACCCCCTCCATGTAAACCCATGCAATCCTATGCTTCAGTGAAGGGTGTGGACGTTTTTGAGATGCAAAACACTGGAGGATTCATAGATGAGTTGAGCTTGATTTTTGGAAGCTGACATTTTGTTTTTGTCACCTAGAAATTTGAAATAATTTTTTTATCACACTAAATGTGATTCGGCAGAAGACATAGATCAGTAGGGTTTGATTTTAGGAAGCCAACAATTTGCTTTAATTGCATGAAATCAAGCTTTTATATTCACACTTTACATTTGTAATCGAGTGTGTACTGTCAAGCAACGATGGACCAAATTCTACAAATAATATTAATCATTCTGAGAAACTATATTTAACGTCTTTTATTTAAAATTTAAATAGGCCTAACGTTTCTTACAGTTTCGTGAAAAGGTCGGTTCGCTATAGCATTCTATGTGACCTTCTATTGAAGTAAACTTACAGAACTTACCAAAACAACATTTCCTTACTGTGCAATATGCTTGATGCTTTTGGGTCACTCTCAGTTTCAACCCATGGGACCTTCAATGTGGGCAAGACAGTTGAAGACACTCAAAATGACCAGTTCTCAAAACAACGTGACATAGGTGATCAGCTGCAGCTACACAGAATATTGCAAGGATTGCAAGGATGCACATCCCAACGGCTCATCACAGCACAGCTGCAGGAGCTGGCTTACCAAAGATGATGACAAAAACATGTTATGTCAATCTTGTGATGGACAGCACTGCAGCTCACTGCAGCAGGCTGTTATATCAAGGCTCTCAGCAGCTGGGAGGCGAATGTAAAACTGTAAACTGTCAAAAGAACTGTCAAAGATGCTGGTCTATGACACGAAGTTGCTCTGGGTGTAATCAAAGATGTTATAGTGTGGTAAGATGTGTCACTCTGGCTAACAGTGAACAGTCAGATTGCACAACAAGTGAAGTTGAGGGAACACAGAGATGACTCCAAAAAGTGGCGCATGAATGACGGTGCGGCGTATCCAGCACTCTAACTGTACGCTATTGGCCAAAGTGACACATCTAACCACACTTTAGACATCACCAAGATACTTATACCATTGGAACAACCGGTATCTAACTGACAATATTGCATGTTAGCACCCAGCTAGGGATTAACTCTGTTTATAACAGCAAACAAACAATCAGATTATTGTTTATTTTGCTAAAATTATGAGTTAAAACAAATAATAGAAGAAGCATATGATGTCTAAGTCAGTTAGACACCGGTCGGGATCTAACTGACAAAAATGCATGTTAGAACCCTCCAAATTGGTGTCTAACTAATACATAACATCCATCTATGATTACACTAACAGCAACTTTGTGTTTAGACCAACATCTTTGACAGTTCTATTGACAGTTTTATACAGTTTTACATTTGCCTCCCAGCTGCTGAGAGCCCTGATATAACTGCCTGATTCAGTGCTGTCCATAACACATAGCAACTTTGTGCCATGGCCCAGCATCTTTGATTTTGACAGTTATTTTGACAGTTTAGAGTTTTATGTCTTATTGAAAATGAAAGGTCTTTGGTAAAACTGGCAACGAAACCATCGAAGTCAAAGAAATTGTCAAAGATGTAGTCTTTGACTATATGGCGACCAATGAGTGTAATACAAGATGGCCGCCACAAGAAGCCATTATGAAACAAGCCAATCTCACGAGACATTGTTTTTTTCGTGATGTCCTTGATGCGGATATCATATCAACTCAATTATGCATTCTCTTTGTTCTCCTGTATTCCCTTATGTTGCCCATTAATGTGCAATGCTGTGGCATTATACATTAATACATTAGCTGAAAGAAGATCTGAGGACTGTGATAAGACTACAGTGATTTGCTATCTTGCGTCTTTGTGCATCATAGTCTTTACTCATATCAGTGTAGGCGTACCGCAATTGGACTTTTTTTGGGGGGCGTGTGTCGAGCGGTATTTGCCCGAATTTCATTATCCACATTCCGTACAATTTTAAATGGCGTATCTTGCAAAACAATAATTTTCAATTAAGAATACATATTTGATCAATCGCCCAAATTTTCAGCCCGAATTTCAAGTGTGCACCTTTTTTTGTGGGGTGGGGGGATTTTGAACCCCTCTGCTTTATGCCATGGCATTTAGGTAGGTAGGTAGGTAGGTAGGTAGGTAGATAGATAGATAGATAGATAGATAGATAGATAGATAGATAGATAGATAGATAGATAGATAGATAGATAGATAGATAGATAGATAGATAGATAGATAGATAGATAGATAGATAGATAGATAGATAGATAGATAGATAGATATGGTAAGTGCAGCCCTCTATGCCTAGTTCTGGGTGCTCACGAGGGTTGATTGATGAGATGAAAGAGAGAGCAGGAGTCCTCAACATGTTACACATTTACCCCATGTGAGGGATCTTTTACTTGCCCAGCACAGACACTGATACAAGCAGCTATAAACAGGACCCAAAACAGGGGTTCTACAGACGTCTAGAGTGTCTACAGCCATCACTTTTTTGACCTTTTGAGACGTCTGTTAATGGACAATATTTGGCCAATCTAGACAGTCTAAAAATCATTAATTTCTGTATTGTCCAAATGTGGTAATATTTCATTAGAGGTTCATTTCTGAGCAATTACAGACGTCTGGAACACTCTGAATTCTATGTGTAACAGACAGTCTATACTATGCCATATTAGAACCTTTGCAGACGTCTCCAAATAAGGAAAACCAATGACATCCAGACAAATCACTGAAAATCATAATATGGAGGCATCTCTAGACCACAGAAAATAGTTAATTAGGGTCCAGATTGTAGTCTGGAGCACTGATGTATCCATTGCCTACAGACCGTCTGGATATAGAAACAAATTAGCCCTTACAGACGTCTCAGAGAACCCTAAACCGGCTACCTCTAGACCCTCTAGACGTCTGTAGGGGCCATAAAATGAGCCCTGTTTATATATGGATACAAGGGGCCGCCAATTTAACGTCTCATCCGAACGACATTCAGCTGGGATTTTGCTCATGAAGGTCCACTGAAAATTTTAGGTTCCCCACCCGAGGTTCGAACCCATGCAGGCAAAGACCTTCACTGGAGCAGGCAGGAACCTTAACCACTACACCACCCAGCTGCCAGCTATTTACTTAGTCCGAGCGTTACTTCTGATCCCAGAAACGGCGGTGTTTTAAATTTGCTTATGGTAGTTGTCTCACTCAATCTGAATCAAAAAGCAGTGTTTTTTCTAAGGGTTTTGCTTCCTCGACTTCTTGTGTCTAATGTGGTATTGTCATTTGGTTTTTTCTTTGGTCTTGCTTTATTTGGTGGTATTGAAATTGCTTCTTGGCAGTCTCTTCAAAGCTGGCTGAGCCTTTCTTGCTGGACCTGCTTCTGTTGATGGTCTTGTCTCAATGTCTGTTGACAGTCTTGCAGTTTCTTTGATTCAAGACTCTTTGCTTTGCTTCCCTGAAGTCCCTTCTGATTTCAGACTGCAGGCTTCTCACTTGGTTCTCAGTTTGTTTTTGCTGGCTGCTCTATCTTCAGATCTTCTCAGCCATCTTCGATTTCACTGCCTTATTGATTTCTGTCAGAGAAAACATTCTGCCAACATGTTATAATGTTACACCGATGTGAAAGAAAAAATCTGAAGTAGAAGAACAAAAAAAAGGAAGAAGGAATTTGAAATTAGAGACAGTCTTGAATCACCAATATTTGCCCTGTGGTTTGAGTGGATCTTGTGGTTGGAAATTTAATATTTTGGGTTCTGTGATATCATTTTTGTGTTCTGCATGATTCGTTATAAACTGACACGAGTTAATCAAAGTTATTTGACTCATTCATCACCAGTTACATTGAGTTAGGTCCAAAATGAATCAGAGTATGTTTGCCCTGGAGTTCTGTTTCTACCCCTCCTCCAGCCCCCAGCAAATTGACACTCGTGGCCCTTTGTGAAATGAAATTGCATGGAACGAGTTATGGAAATTATGTGTGGTTTCTACAGCCATGGCCACTGGACATGGTGAAAGATTTTACCAAAGATATATCAATTTGTTCAGTTATTTTGCTTTCAGATGATATACTTTTGTTTCCAGATATGACATTGTGATTTGTGGGGTTTGAAAGGTGACATCCTAGGTCAGGTGTTGGTGTTGTGATTTGTGGGTTACGTTTGAGACCTTTGTTTCATTGTCTCTGCTGGGGAAGTGGAATACCCCCCCCCCCCCACCCCAAAATGGAAATGACGTATTGAACACCTTGTGGACTTCCGTTTCAGTTTGCCCCAGCGGTAATGTATGTAAGAACTCCGCCAACTTACCCTTTTTAAAAGGAATTTTCAAAACTTTTTTTTCAAATCAATGGCAACCAAACAATCGGCCAATCAATCAATCAATCTATCATACATATTTAGGCCTATCTGTCAATAAATCGATCAATCAATCAGTCAGTCAATCATTCATTTATTCAATCAATCAATCAATCAATCAATCAATCAATCTATCTATCTATCTATCTATCTATCTATCTATCTATCTATCTATCTATCTATCTATCTATCTATCTATCTACCTATCTATCTATCTATCTATCTATCTATCTATCTATCTATCTATCTATCTATCTATCTATCTATCAATAAATTCTATTCTATTCTATTATATTCTATTCTATTCTATTCTATCCAAATTTGTATTTCTAATGTCTCTGGTCATGTTGCTCGTGTCTGGAGAATGGTGGTCTTGTAGGGCACAGAACTGAACCAGGAGGACCAGTGTTTTCACCCCTGTACTTTTTGGAAGGTCCTTCATGCTTGTCTACCCCAACATGCCCTTGGGGTTGTAGCTTTCAATCCACCCTTTGCTTGAAAACCCCCATCTTTTCTTCCAGCCCCTGCTCTTGTTTGCCTAATTTGTAGCAGACGTTCCTGTTGGCCCTGCATCACCTCTTTTGAGTTTCTTTTCAAACTTGTGAACTTGTCTGGATTGTGTAGGAATTGTGCAGATATTGTGGTGGATTGTGTGCGATTGTCCCTGATTGTCCTGCTCAAATGGTAAGAAAACTGCGCAGAAAAGACCTGCATTATATTCCTTTTTTGACCGGAAAAAGTAAAGAGGCCCTTAACCACGGTTGAAGCGAACCGCTGAAAGGGCATTGTGTAAAAGCCCTCGGAAAATTATCCCCAGAAAAGCCCCAGACTGTTACCAAACTGGGCATAACAATACTCATGCCTTAGGGAGTCTACTTGCAAGTGTTTATCCATACACCTTTAATGCTTTCTGTGTGGAAAAATGCTTTGTTAAACACTTCCAAAAGTTTAAAACATCTTAATCGGATAGCACCTGCTTTTTCTCAAAATTTCAACTACATATTCAATCCAGATCTTTCTTATGATTTAGTTATATTCTTGGTGAATGTCTATAGGGAATATCAGCCTTTTATGTTGGACAACAGTCGAATTATGACAAAATTGTGGTCTGAAATACAAAATTGAAAAGGTTCAAAATACAGATCTGTGCAGCACAATGGGCCTTAAAATGGTATTTAAATAATTTAAAAGCGGATAGGGCTGCACACATAGAGGAAAATATCAAAATAAATCATAGATCTACCCATATAGCACAGTAATGCCGTCAGAATATGAATTTGACAAATATGCTAAACCTATGTATACAAATTGTCTTCGCCAGTTGATACGTGTATTAACTTGTGTTCTACCCCTATCACACATACCAACACGAAAATACACAATTCACTTTCCATAATGAGTTTGGTATGCTCATTATCAGCATGATTAGGACCCCTATACATTTCAATAAAACACCATGGTAGAAAATTACTTTAAATGTTTGATTTATTTGTGAGCTCAAAAAAGCTAACATTGTGTTTTGGTGGCTCAATTTATAGTCATCCAAATATTTTATATTCAACTAATCTATCATTTTACAACATGAAGTCACAAAGCTCCAGGACATGTTAAAAAAATAAATCATTGTTTCCTTCAGGCGTCAGCCTTCGATTCCAATAATTGTCTATAAATTATTAATTATCTGCATTATAACAGAAAACATGATCAGCCATAAAAAATTGTCATCATTTTAATGATAATGTAAAAAAAAAATCAATTTTTGCCTTTATGTTTCATTCAGACATGTTTTGATTGATTGCTGTCATGGCCTGTTGATCAAATTACGTAACTTAATTGTTTATCAATCAATTGATTGATTGGCTATCACAGGCAATAATTGGTGAGCATGCAGACTTTAAAATTAAAGACGGTTGTTTTTATTTACAGATAGATCTATCTATCTATCTCTCTATCTATCTATCTATCTATCTATCTATCTATCTATCTATCTATCTATCTATCTATCTATCTATCTATCTATCTATCTATCTATCTATCTATCTATCTATCTATCTATCTATCTATCTATCTATCTAAATTGCTCAGCATGGTACCTTGTACATTTTTCACAAGCTGCCAGTATAATGCAATGCTCGGGGCCTAAATGCCTTCTTTAATTTCAAAAGAATTGACCTTTTATTTTTTCTTGACCAATTAAGAAATGATAAATGTTTTTGGGCTATGCATCATTTGGCAGCTGTACTGGTATGAGACGATTCCAGTGACTGTATCTTCAGTGATAAGGGAAGTGCCACAAATCAAAATTTGCCTTGAAGCCATAGGCATCATTTACCTAACAATAGAAACAGCTTTTTGAGGTGAGAAACCTTATTGACCACAATTATCTGATGGTCATTTCGCCCCAAAGCTTGATATTGGATAGCATTGGTCAATTTGCCCCGGAGATATTTCCCTCCATGGGGTAAACAAGCCAAACAATTCTCATATCTCTAAACTGATAAATCTTTTATAAGTATTTTACTACCTGCTTTGTCCCTTAATCGGTGCCATTATAGTGACTTTTTGGTTAGATTGTCTTCATTTCATAGATTAATTGTCACCCAAACATCTTTAATCTAATTCATTGTCTACTCATCATGTTTAATTACAATATAGGTGAACAACTTGTACATAATATGGGCTGAAAATACCAGGATGATTAGTTTGTTATCTTTCGGCTTCCACCATTGATGATAGGGGCTTCCTAAATATGAAATAATTAATGAAACAAGTATCTCATAAACACATAAAAAATCTCACTCTTTGAAAACTTGGGAAGTGGGTTTTTGTCTTATGAAATTCGAAAAGTTTACAAAAAATAACATAAACTATTGACTTTGTCCTTTTAAATTGCCTTTTTTACATTAAACTTTTAGGATAATATTGTCAAAATTTAATCTGTATGCAATCCAAAATGTCATCAGATCTTTAAAAAACATTCAAGATTTCCTGATTTGTTAAAATCCCACACTACCTCATGACTGATGAGAAACTCAGATACATTATTTCTAAATCTTATAAATATACATATTAAAGAAGTAACAAAACCCTGGGATTCAGGTAAAAATAAATTGAAAGTAGTCATTCAAGCCTTTCCCTCAGCTCTGAACGTGTCTGAAACTGAAGAAGATCTGTTTTGTTACTGTGTCCAAATCAGGAGGTCTTCAGATGCTATCTCACTGCTCATCATCAGGCTTTTTGTTCTGCTGTCAATTATTTTTATGCCACTATGATTTTTTTTGCTGTACATAGTAGGCCTATGCAACATGTAAAGAGTCTTTTAGTGCCTTTTATACTCAAAGTTTGTCTCTGATATATATACATTTTGATACTTTGAATTTACTGTCATATGAAGATGTCGTTTATATAGCAACAGTAGGGGGAACGGGGGCACATTGGGACGCAGGGCACTGTGGGACGGTGGGGTTTTCTTGGATCCTGGCAAGGTGTAGGATATGGTAGTGCCATCATATCTTGTAATTTCACATCCTGAAGTTTCCATGGTTTTATAGACAAATTACAGCCACATGCAGAAGTATGGCGAGCAAAAGTTTGTTTTCCTACCAATAAAGTAAATATGGAAGGGTTCAATTCGAACCATTCTGTGGACAAACCATGAACAATGAGGCTTTCTAAGTGCTTGTATGAATTTTATATATCGTAACGAACAGTTATGTATTGCTATCGTGATAAACACACTCACTGGTGTCAGAGAAATTAGCATTTTGGTGTAAAAGTCATGGCGGGGCTCATTGGGACAGTGAATTTGGGGCACATTGGGAAGCCCTTAATATGGCAGAATTTAAGTGTCCAAGGCAACTGAATGACCTGGGACAGCACACAAAAGGTATTCAGGCCACAGGGAATAGAGGCATAGTGGATTACCATGCACTGTGAACAAATTTGTCGCAAAGCACTGTGTGTTACTTACATAGATGTCCGCACCCAGGACAGTTTATGTTAAATACTGTTTAAACTTATGAACTATTGGCACTAAAAAGTGTTAATGCACTGTATTGTCTTACGCACTACTTATATACATGTAATATCTATTGCACATGGAGTGTTAAAATGATTTTTTAACTGATATCCCAATGTGCCCTGGCTGTTTTAGCCGGGGCACATTGGGACAGTCATTTGTACGACTCTCTGGTTGCAAAAGGGTAGGTGCAGTCTAGTTTATTATGCCTTGCATTTAAGCTCAATAGTATTAGTGATATTCTTGCAAACTTCTGAGGTCTTCACTGCATTCAGCATTGAGCAAAATTAGCAGACGTTAAAAGTGTCCCAATGTGCCCCTGTTCCCCCTATTCAAAAATCCATATCAATTTTTTAAAATTTGATGTACAATGTATCTTATTTCCTCGGACAGATGCAAATCTATATGTTTTAGTGATGATTTCCTGCTTATGATATTGACTTCTTGTCAAAAGAGCAACTAGTTACAGGAAGCCAAAACAAAAATGTTTATTCGAAGTCTCCTATTCAGAAATCACTGTAGAAGGTATACAGTCGCTATCTCTCTGCTGATCATCAAGCTTTTTGTTCTATTGCCTGTATTCTTTTTATGCCTGTATGAGCTTTTGTGCTAATCATAGTATAAGACATGTAAAGAGGCTTTTAATGCCTTTTATACTCAAGATTTGTGTCTGATATACATTTGGTGCTTTCATATTTAGATATCATTATAAGGCAATGAAGTATTAAAAAAATCGAAATCAATTTTTAGTTTAGCATATGTTTCTAGACAGACACAGGTCTTTGTTTTAGTGATGATTTCCTGCTAATGATATTGACTTCTTGTCAAAACAGCAACAGGAAGCAGGAAGCCAAAACAAAATAATTATATTTTATTGGAAGTCTCATAATTATTTAGAAGTCCGTGTGGGCTATGCACATGTGATATTTTAAAGAGTTAAACGGAGAAAAGTTAACTTTTTTAAATCTAAAGTTTTTTTAATCATAAAAATCACCAACATGTCCTTTATAAATGAATGTTTTAAGGGCAAATCAGTTGAAAATGGGAGGTTGAGGTCACCCAAACTGATATGACCCTGACCAGTGAAGTGACCAGTTTTGATTCAAACGCAGTTGGACACCATTGCAGGTTCATTCTGCTGTCTATCTTGTCCCAGACAGCTTCACAGACATAATTATCTGCAGAGAAATCTGATGAGTTGTCTGTTGAGACAGATCTTTAGAGGAGGCTCTTTGTCATCATTGATATGGTGAGAACTACAATGTCTCTTATTTCAACTGAATTCCAACTGTTGCTTTTCTTTACTTTCTGTCCAATTCCAAATCAATTTCAATTCCATTTCAATTCAATATCTGCCCATTTACCACCTTTGATCATTCCTCTAAATTTATTTTCATTCACTTTCTAAACACAACAATCTCAACCCTCCTTGATTAGCTTCCTCTTAGAGGAGTACCACTTCTATTGATCACATATCAACGAATGTTTTCATTGTAAAAGAACATGTATCTGGGTAATCAAATCTCTGGTGTTAAGTTCCACTGGGTTGACCTGTCCACTGATGTGCACACC
Source organism: Platynereis dumerilii (assembly GCA_026936325.1). Taxonomy (NCBI): domain Eukaryota; kingdom Metazoa; phylum Annelida; class Polychaeta; order Phyllodocida; family Nereididae; genus Platynereis; species Platynereis dumerilii. The sequence continues at coordinate 18,364,794 of JAPTHN010000015.1, forward strand.
GGTCAGTTCATGTATTTGAAATGAAAAAATTAATTCAATTTTGGAAATTTCAGGATTTTGTTGTATTTCTAAATACAGAAAAGAAGGGGATGGGACTCCCGAGGATAAATTTGCTTGGGCATCCTTATCATAAAACCGGCCTCTATATTTTATATCCAGCCTGTATTGTATTTGAGCCCAACTAACATATAACGAAAGAGCCTTTGACAAGTTTTTAAAAACTCTTTTTATGAAAATTGTTAGTACTCAAATTTTTATAGTCTGCAACATTATGTATTATAAAATATGAATAAGCCAAACTGGGGATGTTACTAGTTTTGGTACTCAGGATATTTTCATTCACCCTGTCTAGTTTTCCTCAACAATAAATTTTGCCACTTCTCTCAAGATTTAAAGCTTTTAAAGGTGTCATAACTGCAACAATAAGTTTCTTTTCTATGGCACTTGTACCTCGACCATTTAAAGTGTTATTAATGTTGTGCTATTGTCATCTTATATACAGTGGGTTCCAAATTATTACGTAAGTTGGTTTTTTTATGATATCTCACAAACAACTCAACACATTTTAAAATCCTTCCCACATAACAATTTGTGTTCCATGAAGGCAATATCCTGTAAGTTTTGTCCAATTCTGGTGGTACAGTGAGGAGTTACGCCCGTGAGCACCATATACCCTGTTTTTCGATGTCCCAAATTAATATGCAAATGTAAGAAAAAGTGATCTAAAAGTACCAAAATGATCTATTAATCCTCTAAACACTTTCCTCTTGATGTTTTATGAAAAATAGAACCTTCATTTCAAAAATGGTTGTTTTCATGACCAAGAAATCAATATAAAACCTCTTCATTGGAATAACATTGAAATGACCATTTTTCTTGAATTTAAAGCCTCTGTTGTTTTAAAAAAATGTCAAATCACAACCAATTCACATAACAATATACCTTTGAGACTATGATGTTATCCTGTGTAAATATGAACCAATTCCCCTATCTCTACAAAACATAACAATAAGTCAAAAATGAGTGCTTCTTTTTTCCATTGAATTAGCATTGCTGTCAATGCAAGCCCAATCTCCATCATTTTCATTTAAAGATATTGTTCATGTTTATTGGTCGAAATGGCTTCTTTTTAATTTTGGGAAGAGTTCTAAACCTAAGGAACCCAGAGAGAGAGTTTCATAATGTGAAAAAATTTTGTTTGCCTTGGAGAAGCTTTTTAATGCAAGAAGTTAGTAATTTCAATGTTATTTCAATGCAGGGGAATATTATGGATTTCTTTGTTATTAAAGCAACAATTTTTGAAATGAAGGTTCTATTTTTCATTGAACATCAAGAGGAAAGTGTTTAGAGGATTAATAGATCATTTTGGTACTTATAGATCACTTCTTCTTACATTTGCATAATAATTTGGGACATCGAAAAACAGGGTATATGCTGCTCTGTGGCGTAACTCCTCACTGCACCACCAGAATTGGACAAAACTTACAGGATATTGCCTTCGTGGAACACAAATTGTTATGTGGGAAGGATTTTGAAATGTGTTTAGTTGTTTGTGAGATATCATTAAAAAACCAACTTGTGTAATAATTTGGAACCTACTGTATTCTTCAAAGGTCCACAAAAATAAAATCTGAAGTGGTGGAAAAGGTCTATCACCCAATGAAATTTATTAGACAGCATTCTATTTGATTGTGTCAAACTCAAAATGGATTTATCTTGAGGTGTGTCCAGATTTACCTTTGCTTGAGATAGGTTGGAGGATCACTTTAAAAATTATAGTAATAAAATTCACAGGAAATCAAGCTGGTAGAGATGTTTTGCCATTAATCGCAACACTATAGCTACTGTGAAATTTTGAAAGAAAGCTCCAAGATATCACCAACAAGAACCATTTCTATAGTCCAATAAAGCATTATTTTCATAAATCCATAAAACATGGTGAAATATCTTTGTTGGTGTCATACACCCAGAGAATCCAACAGAAGAGCAGTACTTAGCTAATGTTATTATCGTTTTCATAGGTACGTGTTTTTCAAGTTTGCAATTTGCTTCATTCCAAAACTGTGATGTCAGAGATTAAGTTGAATGATTTCGTTTATTACAAGCACAGATTTCAGGAAACTGACAAAGTGCATCGACACATGGATGATGTATGTTTCATTATGCACTGTAACTGAACCAAAAAGACTACTTAGCCTCAAAGGAGAGTTGCAATTACTGACAAAAAATGTTGTTTGAAATTGTGATGACTGGTGTCCTGTGAAAAACAGCAACACATTTTGTTTGGAAAACAATGAGGTGCAACACTCAGCTTAGACATGCATTGTTTTTTGTGGTTGTACACACATAGTAACATTGCCTGACAGTTTGAAATTATTTTGTCATGAACTGTGATGTCAAACTCCGAACTGATATGTCACAGATTGAAGATTAGACCAATCACATTGATGTCATGGTTCAACTGCAAAACGAAGTTTTCAAAAAACACATAGCTATGAAAATGATAATAACTAAGAACTATCTAGAAATCTGGAAAGCTGACAAAATGATCATTTCCAGAAAAAAGGAAATTTATAGAATTGAAAAAAGTTACATAATTGTGTGGAATATAATCGCAGAATTCCAAAAATTATGGGATAATCTATATCTACAATAAACCTTTGTCCTTCTCAACCTGTAAAAATTACAACATATTTTACCTAGTGTATTTTGGTGTGGGTGAAAGCAAACCTGATCTGCTTTTTACTTCCCTACAATGTGTGAACAAGATAAGGCCGAATATCGCACAATCTCTTCATTTCTCACTTATCTGAGAGAATTCTACATCTACAATGAATCTGAATGAAATCAACAGACAAAAATAAGACCTGACAGTAGCAGACAAAGAGAATGCTCAAGAAAGACACTGTGAGGTTTCTACAAAGAAAGGATTTTCTGATTCGCCAAAGAAACATTTCCTCAGACAACAGTTGATTAGGATATTTATTGGAAATGACTTGTGCAGAAGTCCAGTAAGTATAGAGGAAGTTCTCATGTTGAAAAACAGAAAAAGGAATTGCTGGAAAATTTTGCAACAGCTAAACAACAAGGTGATTGTTTTAACTTTTGTTCAAACATACATGTTTTGTCATCATGTATTAATTACTTCTAAAGGAAATATCACCAATTGCATGCAAATATCTTGAAAAAGAGCTTTGTTTGAAAGAATGGACTCATATATTAAAGCTTTATTGAGAAAAACAGATCAATAGGCGATTGTTAGAGCTTTTACTGAAAGAACTGACTGTCAGGAGGTCATTCCGGAGAAACCAAACAGTGAATGGAGTCAATGTTACTGACCATGTCATGTTGACTTCATTATATTTAATCGTCTTGTTTTACAGGATAAATAGATATTTGCCAAAAAAAACTGTTTCACACTGTAGAGTGCATAGGGCCTAGCTGTATTTTTGGCAGACAGACAGCTATACAAGACGGACAGACAGATACATGCGTATGGAAACATTAGCCCCGTCCTACCACAGGCAGAAACAGCGTGATTCGTGTGTTGCTGGGCTAGGCCTGTTCACTTTCAACTCTTACTTATTACTATAACAAGGTATGACAGCTTGAATATCCCAGCAGACGACCTTCTCCGTAGTCAGTAATATAATTCCTCTAAATTCATATTTATCACAAAGAAAACACCTGGATGTCCCATACATAACATTCTCTGGTACATTTTCTTGATATCAAACATACCTAGTAGTGTTGACAGTTGTTTTAAACAACAAAATTAACCAAAAAGTTAATCTAAAATCTGCATTCCAACAATACCTGGACGGAAGTTAAATTGCTGTGACTGCCACACCAAGAATGATAAAAACATGTCAAATTAATTGCTGAATCTTCAACCCTAATTTTCACACAACATTTGCAGAACAACAACTATATTGTGGTGCAAAATTTTCAGCTTGAATAAGCGTATTTAAAATTGTGTAGAAGAGTTTAAAAAATCGAAGTGAGGGCATTCAAGCATGTTAACACAAATAAAAAATTCACAGATTTAGGTAAAATTCAGTTCAGACGGAACAGAAAACATGATGAAATGTAAGTGAATTATTTCTGAAAAAACTGTGATACACGTTCAATCAGTACAATGAGTTATGAAATCTCAGCCTATCTGTGAAATGACAACACTGGAGTGAAAGTTATAAAAAATAATAAACTGCTCATATCAATTTAAAACAATTTCAAACAAGATACCATTGTCATCTTAATTTCAATCAATCAACCAATAAACATGCACCTGAATTCTGATTGGTGACAAGTTTCAGTGAGGTTTTTGATTGAAGTCAATGAACAGTGATTGCCTTGCCCCACAAATTGGCAAGTCCAGACCGCAACATTTCTTTTCATAATATATGACTGTCTGTATGCGATGGAATTTCTGCATTGATATTAAAATCCAAGCTTATCAACCAATTTTAAATGAATGATCAGTCAGTATCTTCACTAGCTATCTTTACTATCTGCCTCTACTAGGCTATATATCTACCTTTACCATCTATCTTTACTATCTATCTTTATTTACTATCTATATTTACTATCTATATTACTATCTATATTTACTATCTATCTTTACTATCTATATTTACTATCTATCTTTACTATCTATCCTTACTATCTATCCTTACTATCTATCCTTACTATCTATCCTTACTATATATCATCACTATACATCATCACTGTCTATCTTTACTATCTATCTTTACTATCCATCCTTACTATCTAGCTTTACTATCTAGCTTTACTATCTATCTTTACTATCTATATTTACTATATATCATATACTATATGTTGAAAATACATGTTTCTTCATTCATTCATCTATCTATCTATCTATCTATCTATCTATCTATCTATCTATCTATCTATCTATCTATCTATCTATCTATCTATCGAAATTTTGAATCTGTCCAAATAAATTTTGCTGTTTATCTATCAGCTATATAATTATATCTGCATGGGGGAATGGTTTAAGATGCCATTACAAAATGCGGTCTGGACAAGTGAAATATGGACCAAATTAACCTCTATCAAAGATACACTGATTTAATGATTTAACAACCAGCCAAACAGCATAAAGCTCTGATTGAAAATTATTGACAATGGATCACTTCGTTTATATAATATATTTAAACAGGGTAACAATACAGCAAAGCTGTTTTAAAATTGGCCCTGGGAGTATGTACAATGATAAAAACATATATACAAATTGGCATGTAAATGACTAGTTATCTAATACAGAGTAAAAACGTAGCTTTTAAGAGAAACTTTAAAATTAGAAATATCAGACATATCTTTAAAATTGTTAGGCATATTATTCCACAGGTGACTAGCATGATACATAAAAGAATTCTTAAGAATTTCCTTTCTTGTAAAAGGAATGTAAATATTGTTAAAATCATTAAAACGAGTTTCTCTGTCACTTACTTCACATGATAAAATAATTTGGTTACAAAGATAATCAGGGGCCAGCCCATGCATACATTTAAACATTAGTATAAGGTTAAAGTAAACAGCACGTTGTTTGATATTCATGATCTTCAAATCCTTTAAGATATCAACACCTCTACAGTTTATATAATCAAAGTTGTTAGCTAAGATTCTACCAGCAACATTTTGTAAGCGTTGAATCTTATATAAATTTTCATTTGTGGTATTGCTCCAAACATTAATGGCATAGTCAATAGTTGGTTGTATACAAGTAAAGTAAATTTTACGTAAAACATGACATGGTGTGAATGCTCTTATCCTTGTGAGTTTGCTAATTTTAAAAGAAAGCTGTGAACATAGTTTGTTAACATGATTATCCCACTGTAAAAATTCATTGATATTAACACCAAGGTAATTTGTTGAGTTTGTTTGACTAATCACATTGTTATTAAGAGAAACATTGAGATTCTTAGAGCATTTTGTTGAACAAATCCTATGAAATACTTTAATATATTTTCTGCAATTTCTCAATTTTGTTTTCTCAGCTTTATAATTGAGATAACTGTAGAGTCTGTGGTGGACAAATGACAACATTCATATTTGTGATATTGTTCATTTTGGAGATGGGGGGGGGGGGGGGTTTCCAAGGGTCGCGGTCTGCTCTCTCTAGCTGGATTTTACAGTTATCTATTTCGTCTGCTACAGTGACGACGTACCAGATCGGTCTGGAAAAGTGCTAGCATTGGCCAAACTAGCTGTCATACCTTTTCTAATAGTGATATGCATTGGAGAGGATGGCCAGTGGATTGGAACATACCACACACGAAACAGATTGTTTTTGCCTGTGGTCCTACATTGGGCTTATATTTATAGTGTTTGTGCACAGGCAAAAACAATCTGTTTCGTGTGTCTTGTTTGAAATTGTTTTAAATTGATATGAACAGTTTATTATTTTTTATAACTTTCACTCCAGTGTTGTCATTTCACAGATAGGCTGAGATTTCATAACTCATTGTACTGATTGAACGTGTATCACAGTTTTTAAATAATTCACTTACATTTCATCATGTTTTCTGTTCCGTCTGAACTGAATTTTACTTAAATCTGTGAATTTTTTTATTTGTGTTAACATGCTTGAATGCCCTCACTTCGATTTTTTAAACTCTTCTACACAATTCTAAATACACTTATTCAAGCTGAAAATTTTGCACCACAATATAGTTGTTGTTCTGCAAATGTTGTGTGAAAATTAGGGTTGAAGATTCAGCAATTAATTTGACATGTTTTTATCATTCTTGGTGTGGCAGTCACAGCAATTTAACTTCCGTCCAGGTATTGTTGGAGTGCAGATTTTAGATTAACTTTTTGGTTAATTTTGTTGTTTAGAACAACTGTCAACACTACTAGGTATGTTTGATATCAAGAAAATGTACCAGAGAATGTTATGTATAGGACATCCAGGTGTTTTCTTTGTGATAAATATGATTTTAGAGGAATTATATTACTGACTACGGAGAAGGTCGTCTGCTGGGATATTCAAGCTGTCACACCTTGTTATAGTAATAAGTAAGAGTTGATAGTGGACAGGCCTAGCCCAGCAACACACGAATCACGCTGTTTCTGCCTGTGGTTTGTGTTTCGATAAATGCTCTAATCTTTCAGAGGGAATATCAACACGATAAAGATATCGACGCATCACATTTATTATTCATTTGTGTCAAATTTCTTATGCACATTTCGCCCCGTTTTAGTAAAGTTTTTTTCCCTGTTTCGGAGTGTTTCCTGAATTATACTTAGATCTTATTTATATCAAGTTTCTATGCAGATTTTGTCTAATTGTCTGCAATTAATATCGGTATCACGATTTCGTGAATTTATCAAGTTATAATTCATGTACAAATCTGATAGCTGTAGATCATCTGGGCCTCAAAATGGTCATGAAGAGTAATCCCATGCATTGAAAGTCTGTTAATTGGCCATACTGATAACAGTTATTGCCCTGTTAATCTCCGGAACATGTGTTATTGTGTAGCTTTCTGTCAGGGTACAATTAATCATTTGGGGCAAATGCATTTGACAGACTGACCATGGGCCTAATCGGTCGTGTATTTTAACATAATTAATGCCTTGGTTGTTATTTCAGGCATAGGGTTCCATGACTAATGATTGAAAAACATTCTGGGTAGGTCCCCAAAACGTGCCAGTCCTCGACCGCCAATCCACTGAACAGTGAAAACAACCCTCATTTTCAAGGCCTTGCATGGATTGGGCCTTTGGGGTGTAATTAACAATTAACTAATGAAGTGGATGAAACCCTTCCCTTATCAGGTTGTTGCTATTATTTCAGTAAAAGGAAAAGAAGTCACATGAACATTTCTGGAGTTGAAGTCTATTTTCTCCTCTTCAATCTTCTTCTTCTTTATCTTCTTCTTCTTCTTCAAGCTCCTTCCTCTTCCCTGCCCTCTTTTTCATCTTCTGTTTCTTTTCTTATCCTTTAAATTTCTTCTTTAAATCTTCTTTTGTTCTGATTCCTCCTCTATTTCTTGAATTTTCTGCTGCAAAAGTTCTTCCATTTTTCCTTTTTGTCTGCTTCTTCCGTACTTGCGATTTCCTATAATCTGCAATAATTAGCAATTCTTCTGTACTTTCGTAATGCTTATTCTCCGTTAAGTATTCATATTTCAAACTACCGAAAAGGCCGTATGATATGATATACATGGACATTCATCCGATTTTTATTTCGCAGTGGTTATAGAATAAAGAATCACCTGTGATTGTGTCCAATGATTCTAACACATTGAATAAGTTCATCCCTTCTTTTGATTTGATTCAAATCATTCATTCATCCTCTAATTACAAGCATCCAGTAGCATTTTATGAAATTTTGTCAGTCAACTTCAAAAAGGGAAAGAGGTTCCTTGCACGTGAATAGACCAATCCACTAAGCCCTACCCCCATAGAGGGGTAGCCTATCAGAGACTGGCCCCAAGTCACGTGACAGCATGATTAATGGGCATCCTTGTACCCCAACAGAACCCTCGAACAAACAAACCCAACTTCTTGGGGTTTAGCATTGAAAGAATAGGGAAATAAGCAAGTTTTTAATTAGCTATTTGCATGGTATAAAATATGTGTATCTATACCAAAATTTGCAGTTGCTGACTAGAGATGTTCTGTGACCATACTGACCAGTTGTCAGTTTTCAAACTTCAATATTTAAAAGACAAAATCATGGTAAAAGTGCACATCTTGCATGGCCTTGTATAGTGTATGTCAACCACTGTTAGGTAAAAGCATTAGGTATGTTGTCCAAAAACTAAATTATCTTTGTTTTAAAAGTTCAATTGATTCCTTACTGTTTAAAAAAAGAGGAGTATTGTAATTTATGAACCAATTTGGGCATATAGACTTAAGGCATTTAATGATCACATGTTACTTGTTTGGCATGATCAGTAATTGTAATGTACATGGCTTTTTGTTTTAGATATATATTCATATATATTTCTATGGCTATAAACTGAATCTATTAATTAAATAATAATAATGTTACATTAACATCATATTTTATATCATCAGCTTATAATAAAGACATGTTAATCTAAAGGTTACATGAATGCCATAGAACATGACAAGTGATGTGTTTTTCATTGACATGATATATCCCATTTTCATTTAAAACCTGTTTCTTTGATATTTAATATATTTAATGAAGTGTATAGCCTCCCCAATGTATGGCCATGATCACTGTCATGAAGTCTAGTCTATATTGGACCAACTCGTATATGTATATATCTATAATATACCCATAAATGTTAACATAAAGTGATAAAACCCACTGATATCAGTGCATTTTGCATTGGCCATATGGGGTAAGTCAGGGTGTTTGTTCGAGCCAAGGGGGTAACTAGGGCCTGGCAGGGGTGGGAGGAGCTTCACCCCCAGAATGGATCGGTCTATTACAGACCCCTGTGTCACCATCTACTCACGAAGGCCCCATAAGGAACCCTAACAGCAATGAGATGGGTAAACACTTGTGGGGATTTTCTTGTGTAACTACCAGCTTAACCTGACATCTCTGTGATAGATCAGTAGACCCCAGAATGAATGGACCCAAATCCAAACAGTGGATGGCTAGCTAGAATTACAGTTCAGCATTACAGCATGTTATGAGGTTTAGGGTTTCATCCATCCATCATACCTTTCTTTAATGTTCATGATCAAGGAGTAGCCAGGAGTTAAGCGCTGTGGGTTTATCCTGTGCTCTGTCAACAAGAGTCAATAATAGTCAGAGTTTGGGCTGAGCATACAGTTATTACAGATGGTTAATAGAGTCATATTTATGAGGGTTAAAGGCTTTATTGCTTTGGGTTGCATCACATGTCAATGCATGATATATATATTTTTGCTTTTGATATCTCTAGATTTTCCTTTTGATAGTGATATACCATGTAATGTGAATACTTTCTAGGCTGACAAATGTGTGACAATACATTATCAAGTCGCTCTGATTTAAAGTTTATGTGATGTTGCAGCTTTCGGAGACAAGCACATAAATGAAATAATTGCAATACGAGGCGTTGGCATCTTCAAAATTCCTCTGAAATTACAAGAAAGTAGCGGCTGTTGTTGAAGCGTTTTCAACGTGTCTTCAGAGGATTGTAAATCAGTTTCAGATTTTGAGGACTGCGAATGGAATTTAAGGTTTGGTTCATCAAGTTCTAATTGAAGCTGTAAATGTATTGCAATCCAATCAGGGGGTCAAATGGACAGCAACATAAATTAGGCAGTTACAGAGTCATAATGTTACTTAATGACCACCTGATGCAGCCATGGCTTCGCGAATATGATATGGCAAGAATTTGAATCTTAGACATAAATTCAGATTTCTGCACAATCACAATACAATGGATCTCCTTCAGAAGAGGTCTATGAGAAATTCCTTGGTGACTGACACATATGTGTGAAAATCATGAGTAAATATGATAAATATAAGATGACATAAATGGATCATATATATAAATATATATTGAGTAAAATATACTAAACAAACTTTGAATGCTCGTGGAGACAGTCTCCATAGGTTCTTTATTATGTAGACAACTTTCTTTTTCAAATTAAGAAAAAGTTCTCCTGTTGTACTTGGCACAGGTTTAACTTCTTAGGTGGTCTGTGGATGCTCTTTGCAATGCTACAGACGCTGATCCATGAAGAGCCAAATTAGTTAAGACAATGCCAATGTGGATGACACAATTTATAACTGGGCATTTCAGTCAGACTGCTGGAGAAGAAAATCAAATGGTTAAACCAAGTTGCCCCAGTTCTGAGACCATTAAAGAAGAAGATCCACCTCAAAGTGTCAAAGATATTTTTGGAGAAAAGTTTAGATGCTAAGTGTACATGTATATATAATATTTGCTGCCATGGATGGATTTTGAAAAGCTTTGTATGTGCTGATCTTTCTACAAACTCTACTGTTTTGACTCACAAAAGTAAATTTGGTTTTCTTACTTCTCTTAGTTTCTGTCTTTGTTATCTTTCTTCCTCTGCATGCCTTGAAGGCATTGCCTTCCATCTTTATTGAAGTTTCTTCATCTTTCCGTTCTCTCCAAATTTATTCTGTTTTTCTTCTTCTTGTCATTCCCCTATTTTTCTCCTCTTTGTTTTCCCCATCCTTTCCCTTCCCTTCCCTGCTATAATTATGGAATCCCATCTTTCTTGTTCCTTTAACAAAGCCATTCTTCATCCTCTTATGAAAGGCTAATAACTTCTTCAGTGCAAGTTATATTTTCTAAAACAACCACAACTCATAATGTATACTCTTCATCTTCATGCAATGGATAACAGTTGTGGAAAACATCCTTCATTGCTCTTCACAAAGTAAAACAAGTAAAACACACATACAGCTGTAGTGGAAAAGCATAGTACAAGCAATTTCATACAGCCCTTGCACAGCAAATTGAAAACATCATGAAGACAAAAAAGATGATGTCAAAATGACACTCGAATCCAGGCTGAACGACCCCAGATAAGTCTGATTTACTGGAGCATGGAATATGGAAGACAGCCAGACGCCAGAAGAGATTTGGATCGGAAAAACCATGCTTGGACTGATTGCACTCTGGCTGTAAAACAGTTTGAGTGGATGTTACAGCATGCATCTATGAGCTGGGAGCAAGAGATGCTGCATGCTTCTATTGTTGTATCAATAATAGTTACATGGTGGTCAAACAAACAACACACGGAGTAAATATTACATGGTGATCTTATGAAGCCTCAATTATTTGAGCACGATATAAGAAAATCCCTCAGTGAATCGTTGCTTTTACTTTTTCAATGAAAGAACTGATCAGAATCTTCTGATTTGTTACAGAATATACCAATTTATATATATATATTTATTCGGATTGAGAGTATTATATAGTTACTTTCCTGATGTGCAGCAAAATGTCCTGTCACTGAAAAAAAAGTCTGCAAAGATACACAAACTTAGTATAAAATAGCTGACAGATAAAAATGCTACTGGATGTCAACTTAAAAACAACTGTATTGAGACTATTGATGCATATATACTTTTTGCAGCACCTTCAACACCATGTAAACTTCTTCAACCATATCCACTTCACCAGTGCAGTGTACACATGCAGTTTTCCACATCTCACTGCCAGAGGACATGCACTAATCCTTCAACACCATTCAAGAAATGCTCTGATGAGAATTCCAGAGTTGTTAGTTGTTTGAGCTTCAGGCTATGACAAAATGAAGGATCTTCTTGATAGACTGGTGTCTGGTAGATACAGATGATCCACAGATCTCGAGTAACAGGCTTCCATTCAGAGTTGCACAGAAGCTCACAGATCCCTGCACATGCATCAGAACTTTTGAATATATATAGATGGATTAGAGCTGATGTCTTGTATTAATGACATGTGGATTGAATCGACCAGAAACAGACATTGATCCAAAACACATGGTCCAGAATACTCCAGATGAGTCCAGATGAATCCAGAATCAGGTTGAAATGTACTTAACAGGGTAAGTACATACATGTGGACATAGTGGATGGATTGATGATGGGTTGTGGATGTGAAAACGTGAGGATTCTGGAGTCCCTGGATTCATGGACTTCCTGTTCCAGTAATATTGCTCCGATTCGAAGTATGTCAACTAGACTCATGGTCAACTTTATTTCTAGTTCAGTAGATTTAAAATGGATGCTGTCTATAACAGCGGATTAATAATTACAGAAAACGACAAAGGAAAAACATCCCTGAATAAAATCAGTGTGATAAATAAGTCTTCATCTGCAAACACAAATAAAATGGGTGTGATAAATTAGTGACTGCAGTGTATTCTAAGCTGTCTCGTGAATTGCTATGATCATAATGTGTGCGTAAGTTATGTTGGATCTACACTGTATAATATTTTTTATAAGTTGCTAATTTAGGCCTGTCCCTTAGTTTGTTATATATGGGCACTGTGTGGATTGTGGAATGGGATACATTAAGACACTAGACAGTTACAAACTTTAGCTTATCTGATATTTCATTAAAATTTTAAATATGATGCCTCTTTGATACGTATACATTTATGTATCATCACAACTTCATCAGCTCCAAGAGGTTGTGGGTTCGATTTCTGCTTGGCCAATGGTCACTCAATATGATAAAATGATACCATGGAGATATAATGGTATTGAAGATCCATGAGTTATACTAATAGACCCACATAACAGCGGGGAGTTATTTGGATGAGGCGTTAAATTGGAGCCCCCTTGTACAATCAGTGCTGTACTGGGGCAGGTAAGGGACCCCACCCTGGGGAACACCTTCATGGAGGAATTTTTGTGGGGTTTTCCATTTTCCGACCTCTCCCTATACAATACATAGTACTCCTGGTACCTATAGAAACATTTTGGTAATGTCTTAGGAGCTTTAGAAAGCTCTGCAATCCACAAAAAAGTATCATTGTTATACATCCCTTGTGAAATGTGAACAACTTTCTATAAACACCTCATTGTATACATCTCGAAAAGGGCCATTTTACATTATTTAAAATAGCCTTTTTGTGGAGGGGGGGGGGCGGTGGTTATTGGAAATCTGTGATATGCCTACGTCAGTGCACAGAAAAAAAAAACAAATGAAAATTAAAAATATTGAATATTCTTTATTATGTCTGGCCTGTAAATTAACTAAATTGGTATTGTGTATGAATTGGTATGTGTAATTTTGAGAATCTACCTGGGCTTGTTACCTCAACATAAACATCTTGGAAATCATCTTAGAAATGTCATAAGTGGTGTAAAGGTTTGGAAAACTGTAAACAAATATATCTTAGTAAGTTGGTCTGGATGGCATTTTGGAAAGTAGGCTGAGGGATAGAATGAAGGATGAGGTTACAGCATCAGGTGTATATCAAGATGCTCACCGGAGCATGCAAGTGATGGGGTTGCAGAGGCAAGGAGCATCTTCCAGCCGCATCCCTGCTTCATCTTCAGCTAAGCGGAAATGACATGTGTTCTGTTGCTGCTACTTACACCTGTGCTGGCGTTTTGCAGTTTCAACTAATACTGGTCGAATGCTAGTTCCAATAGTAGAACCTATCTGGGTTACACTGTGAAATGTGTGTGTAAATTGTTGAGAAAATATAGACATATTTGCATAAATATTTTCCAGAAACTTTTTACAGTGGCTTGCTGTTTGACCTGTCTGATAGGAGACTGGATAGGTAAATAGTGCATCACTTTCTCATGATGTAAGCCCTAATCCAATCATATTAAATACGTGTACAATATAGTTGTGCCATTTATAAATACTAGAATGGTAAAAATGACTACAATACTACCATTAAACATGTTTGAAACCATGCAGCAGCTTAGATACTAAACTCTCAAAAGTATCAATTATTACGATTCAAACAAATAATGTTTCTAGTGTAAGATGTTGGTAGACATCTTTCGAATTCCCTCTCACCTACTAAGTACCCCTAAGTGGAGGGGTATTCACTAGATCCTTAAGTCGAAAGAAAATTGAGAGACATGGTCACTCAGGATGTTATTTGATTGGCTAAACATGTCATGGTCGATACTACGACTCTCTATCAACACCACACCTGGATCAAACCGAGGGTATGCTGCTGTAAAGACAACTAAAACATGGTTAAGTGACCCTTGAAACTCTTGAGGCTATACTTTGAGGCTACTCTTTTGCAACTCTTTGAGGCTTCATTCTTCACTGAATCTTCAGAGGCTAAATTGAGAGGCTAAATTAAACACTGTTTTTTTTAATGCACAAACATTTAGCCTGACTACTCTGGTGTGCTGTTGTATATTTCATAATATTTGAAGTCTGTAGTTGCCTCTTTCAAAACATGTCACTACCAACGCCAAATTAAAGCGATTTCACGGCCTGTGCTGGGGCAAGCTGTTTGTTTCACCAAGTGATTCTACCTCTAAATTTGAAGCATTCATCCAGAAACTGCAGCATACCCCCAGCAGTGATTCCATGAGGCATACACTTTTTTCTTTGATCTGAATTCACTACCACTCACAAAAATCATAGCAATTAATCATGGTGTTCACTTCTGGATTGTTTGAACATCTTCTATCTGGTTGGAACTAATTTACTTAAATAAACAAGTTTCTTTTGACAAGCCCCTGTGGAATAAGTTAACTATGTTTTGATTTCATTCAAGTGTGAAATAGGCAGGCCCTAATTTCTCTAATTGCTGACCATCAGACATCATTTACCTTTTAAGTTTTAATTTGTATTCAAACATGTATTCTTAATTATTCTAATGTACCCTCTATGAACGTATTAACAGAAAAGTTTTTGTTCTCTTTCTTTTATGTCACTATCTGTAAATAGGTTCTTTGTCAAAGATTAATTATTAGAATAAACTAGTTGTTTTTAATAATAATAATAATAATTTATTTGATAAAGCGGTTTTCCATAAAGTGCTCAAAACGCCGTATGAGATACAAGTTATAAAAATATAGAAATATATATAGTAAAAATGATGTCAGGATTTCTAGCAGGCCATGAAAGAAAACTTTTTTAAAATATGCATACAAGTAATAGATCAAGGCTACTTCTCTTCCTAAAATCATCTAACAAAATATAGTTAGCAATGTTAAACAAAGGATGTGAACATTACTACAATAGCAAGGACTCAAAAAGCAGCAAATTGTAAAATGCTGCATACAACAACTTACTGTGTGTCTTGCTTTTCCATTCATGCAGACATCAGACACCTTTTGAATAAAACAGAAAACAGGATCATGCATTTATGCACATTTCCTGCAAGCTCTGTTAGACCACTGTTGCCAGCCATGCAGCTGACCCAGCCTGATTTCCATTGAACATCGATAATCGATAATCAGATCGATATCAACTTTCGATGTTTTGCAAATTAATATTCAGAATCAAGGAAGTGAACTTGAAAGGCATCACAATCGATTTCACATTTTGTACCATCAATGCCTTTGGTGACACTGACAGAGAATTATGCCTCAGAGTTCAGTTTGATTTCTATTATAAAATGAACACCAAAGAGACATGCAATCACAAGTTGAACTCAAATCACCTCTGCTGAATCGTACTTCTTTAGAGCTGTTTGCGGATTAGCGGTCCAAACAGTTTCAAAATTAACTTTCAGCTTGGTCGTGTGATGTCACTGGCTTAAAGCTGTTTTGTTTTTGTCAGTTATGGTTAATCAGTTGATTCAGTACTTATCACATCTGGCAACATAGGTGACAATAAGTATAGGTTATTCACCTAGGGAGAGGCAATATGTGATTTATCCAGCGAGGGCGTTAGCCCGAGCTGTGATAAACACATATTGCCGATCCCGCGGTGAATAACCGGCTTATACCATAAGACAAAGCTGAAAGTTGTCATTTGTTGCTGTGTTTTTTTTTTCACAGCTTCACTTCTCCCATGGGAGGATAACTGGACAACAAAGAATATGGGTTTTATTGCAGTGAAATACTGGCTCATGATTGGCTGACAGAGGTGTCGAATGGTATAAACAAACTTATTAAATATCTTAAAGTTCTTCATCAAACAGATGATTAGGAGACCAACAGGAAACTGTCGATGATGTGGCAAAGCCAGTTTGCAGATTGAAATAAGAAAATAAATTTTGACGGTGGACCGCCGATTCGCTAAGAGCTATAAGTTAGATCAGATGTGTTGGGTACTTGGTTTTCTCGTTTATGCATGCCCAACAATTTTAAAGATAATCAAAAATTGATATATGGATGGATGATTGGGCTTTACGTCCTGTATTTATGCACTTGGTAGACTAATTAGGACATGGGGGAGGACACCACTATAAGGCGAAGGATGATCGAAACTGCCATCCAACAAATACCCCAGATGATCCTGCAAGAGCTTGATTCGATAGATAGACAGATAGATAGATAGAAAGATGGATAGATAGATAGATAGATAGATTGATTGATTGATTGATTGATAGATTGATAGATTGATAGATTGATAGAATATGATGGATATATGCAGAGATGTACAGAAATATATAGGCCTACATATATTCTTCTCAGCCATAAAACATTCTAATATACTTTCTCCAAATGATGCATCCAGTAAGACTCCAGTAATGGGCAACCAAATTGACCACAGGATTGACCAAAGCTACCAGAAAATGGCAGAAATCTGGTTTGGTTTAGAAGCAGCTTTCAAGATTGCTGTCAAATTGGCAGTGAGCATGGATCTGCCTGGGTGAGCATTTGCTAGCAATCTAATTAGTGTCAAAATTCGACCATCAAACATTTCATGGTGTTATGCTAGTATGTGCGATATGCCTTAGAAATGTAGACAGGTATGCAGATAACAGTATTTCGAGCTGAGTTATTGGTGGAAATGATTATCAATTTATTGCAAGTCAAAGTAAGGGGTTATGAACTTAATATTTCTTTTTTAAAAGCAAATGTAAATATAACTGTAAATTTCCAAAGTAAAGCAAAATATTTGTTTTGACTTAGGTTTAATCACAATATAATCACTACATAACTTTGAAGGATACATGATCATACATCCATGATTGGCAAATTCTACAATTTTACCAGAGAAGTTCACCTGAAGAGGAAACCTTGGAGTTCTTGCCATTTTCACAGAACCTGAAATTTTACGCTTGATATAATTTTGACAGCAAACTGCCTGCTATGCTTTTCTGTTTTCATATATTTTTTCCCATTTCTTTTTTCTGTACCACAGACGTATCTGATTTTGCACGCTCTTCTTCTTACATATTTCCTGTTATACTTGATGGCAAAGAGTCAAACAGATGCAAAAAAAATCAAGAAAAAGCATAGAAAAAACTTTTTGCACCCTAGTTGTTTCTGTCATGTAGAATCAGTAAAAGTTCTGGTAAAACTTATGCATCTGAAAGATATCCTTCATATTGGTGACCCTTGACATATTCTAACTCATTGCTGAGATCTGTAATGCTGAAAAGTACTCTGGATTACTGTGAGTGAAAGAATGCAGTTCACAAACATGGTCACATCATCCACATGCAGTAAAGAGAAAAGAGAGTTACTCCAATCTCCAATGTTGTTTGATTTTGTGAATGAATTATTGATATGTCATTGTTAAATTACTGTGAATGAGGTAGAGTGAATACATTTGGCATGAAATGAGTGGTGATTTTGTCACAAGGAAACATGTGACCTCATTGGTGAGTGGTATGCATGACTCATTCACTGACTTGTGCTGATAATATGGTAAGGATAGGATATGACCTCACTTGGAATGAGTCATCAAATATAACATGGCAAGTATAGGGATATGATCATATATGACCTCACAAGGCAAGGTACATTTGAATGAGTGCAGGTTGATACATGCATCTCATCTAGGGAAATGAGTCTGAGCAGTACCTATACCCCAGGGTTTGACATGTCAAACTTTTACTTATAATAAAGAAATGGGTATGACATGCTCATGCTCATAAGTATATGATTAAAAGCACATTTTGCACAAGAGCCTGTTATTTCATATTACCACAAACCCTTCTTGTTGAATGAAAACAGTCCAAAACACCTCCAGATTGAGTAAAAGTTATACACTTGATGTTTTTTGTGCTATAACTTTCTTTTGATGCTTGGGGGCTCTCCTATCCAGCTCATCAGGCACAAATGGAAAACATACGCTGAAGTTCAGCCTCTACCTGATGGGGGTTAAACAGCTAGATAACAGATTCATGGGGGTGGGGTGATTTTTAGGCTAGTGATGACCAGCTACTGTCTGGCTAAAATGCTTGCTAATATGCTTTGCTAAAAATGCTTTGCCAGAATGCTAAATGCTAATAATGCTGATTCTGGGCTAATGCTGGTGCTACTGTGAGACAGTGCAGATAATAGGCACTGATATATATTTGGGTATCACTATTACTTGAAAATGCTGTGTCTAGGATATACCACTAGGTTTTTTTTCAAATGGTCTATAGTGTCCATGCCTCAGATATATATGAGTTTACATATCTATATGTCCACACAATCTCTGCACCCAGTGTCTATGTTGTCTGTACCATACAGCTGGATCTTGTACGCTGTTTTGCAGTTGGCTAACAAATTTGTTAGATGACATTTACAGAAACACACACAGAGCAGTATGTACAATAATAATGGCATGTTATGTCTGGTAATGTTGTTCTTTACACACAAAAAGAAGTTCATTCATGAGGTTGGCTGAGTGGTATACCCTTAGCTCAGTATAGTGTCCTATACCCTGGATGTGAGTTCAAGGTTTCTCAGAGGGTTACCCCTTTCTGCAGACAGACATTTGGACACTTGTATGCACAATTGCAGATGCAAATTTCAAAATGTTCCAATGTTTTCCTAGGTTCTAAGTTTTATGAAAAAAACAAAAACAAAAAAAACAGCAAGTATTGTGATTCAATTACTTGAAAAGAACAATTCAAGAGACTATAATTTGTCCACAATTGGTGAAACTTCTCAATAAGTTGATACAAAAAATACCTGCAGATAAGTTCCATTGATTGCTTTGGATAGAAAATTTATCAAAAAAGCCCCTCATATTTTAGTGAAATATACATTTTTATGTAATTAT
Organism: Platynereis dumerilii; assembly: GCA_026936325.1. Classification (NCBI taxonomy): domain Eukaryota; kingdom Metazoa; phylum Annelida; class Polychaeta; order Phyllodocida; family Nereididae; genus Platynereis; species Platynereis dumerilii. The sequence continues at coordinate 18,384,362 of JAPTHN010000015.1, forward strand.
GTTCTATTTATGGCTAATTTGAGGTGTCCAAACATTTCAACTAGCCTGTACCTCTCAGTCCTTCCTGCCTATCTAACCCACCCCTGGGCCTATTGGAAGCTGCAATACCAAGCAATTTTGCTCTGACCCTTGTTTGTTTTTGCAAGTATTAGCAACTAGCAGGGAAGCTATGTTGTAAAGATAAGAATGAAACCCGGAGACATGTGCTAAAGACTTCTCTTGGGTGGCGTTTCTTGTGCAGCCTTGTTGAGCCTCTCACATTCTGCTTTTCTTGATAATCCATCAACTTCCATCACCCGAGCTTTCTTCTCCATGCTCCACTGTGAAATTGTGCTGTAATTCTTACAGCAATATATAGAACAGTATACTTGATTATGAATAATATTAAGAAATTTAAATGGTGTTGAACCACATTTGTAGGAAGATTTTTTTACAGAAATTTTCTGTATAGGCCTACATATGTGAAGTCTATTGCTTCCATCATGCATGTTCTCTAGCATTTTGAAAATATAGATCTGTTTACAAGCTATTACAGGCCTGTTTTATCAACATTAATTAATGTCTTGCATTATTTTGTTTTGTTTTATATTTTATGGTGTTTTTGTTGCATTGTATTTCTTGTACTGCATTGTTGAATTGCATTGCTTTTTGGGTCCTTGGAATTCTTTCCAAGACCATTGTCATCAGATTCATTTCCTGTCAACAGGCAAAGTTGGTGTACACACAAAAACATTTCACAGACAAAATGACAACCCAAACTGATGTGCCCTTGTGATAAAATTGGTACTTGGGCATCCCTCGCTACAATATTGTGCTTCTCAGTGGCAGATTGCTATAATTGACTTTTATTTAACATATTTCTTCTGATAGCTGTCAAATCTTCACACAAAAACTGGTTCTGAATATTTGATTGTGCTGCCCTCTTGTGCATGGTGACAGCATACCACAATACCACAGATGCATGCAGGTTCATTTCATAAATAAACGCAAAACAGTGTAAGTAACTTTCTTATAATATCAGTTGTGCAGTTTTAACATGTGATTTAATCATACCTTTTTTATACATGACCCAATAGAAAATTAATGTGGTACAAATTAAGGATTAAACCAAGGACCCTGTGCATGCATTGCATGCTATTTTTTTTCATGGGGTCATCCTGATATGTCCATCATTGTTAAGACATGCAGTTACTGCAACTTTTACCAAACCATTTTACAGAGAATCCAAGCTCCTCCTTTGCAGTAAGCTGGCTATACTTCTTTCCCTGATGGTAATCTAATCACTCCTGGACAAGATTTATGAATGTGAGACCCCTGTCGTCTAACCAATCATCCTGGCTCCCCTGCCTGTTTTTTTAAGTAACGAGGTCCGTTCTACCCCCATCTTTACCCTCTTTTCCCTCCTTCATATTTACCCCTCTTAGTTCCCTTCATAAGTAAATATGTGAGTGTCATTCCTGCTAAATTGGACCATCAGTAAATGTAGTAATGAAAATATTCCTGTAATCATTGCTCGTCAGCTTTTGCTCAGGACTTCCATCCACTGCACCAGGAAATAGACTTCTTATGATCTAATAAATCATATTAGTCCAACTACATGGGCATATGATGTGTAGCTGGGTACTCACCAAGTTCTGTCATCTCTTGTGAAGGAAAGTTGCCAATGACATGCTATGTAAATGCAAAAGCAGAAACACTGTGACTCATTCCAATGACATATGATTTTGGAATAACGCTGCATGCCATTGGAGTATTAGTGTGCATGGTGGTTATTTCTGCTGACCCTGCAAATTAATAACATCAATATATTGGAAAATTATTAAGGTAAACCTTTTAGATCCATAGGTGTGTTGCTACCTTCCAAGATCTATCTATCCTGAGAACACTATGATATCTATCTATCTATCTATCTATCTATCTATCTATCTATCTATCTATCTATCTATCTATCTATCTATCTATCTATCTATCTATCTATCTATCTATCTATCTATCTATCTATCTATCTCTCTCTCTCTCCCCCTCTCTCTCTCTCTCTATCTATCTATCTATCTATCTATCTATCTATCTATCTATCTATCTATCTATCTATCTATCTATCTATCTACCCACAATGGAAAACGGCAGATTTACAGAAAGATGCTACATTCTTTATTTAGGCCTATGTTATTAATTTTTTTAGAAATGCTGGATTACTGAATAGTTATTAATAAATATGCATCAGCAAAAAATAAAATACATATTATTCAGAATAACACAGAGGAATGCAGACATGGTAAGGTGAGAGGAGGCAGACCTGTGATATGTAATCTCCTTTTTGCTGGTTGTTGTATTTTCTTTTTGGCCCCAGATCCACAAACTGTACATGTAGCCTGGGGTGGGACATATCTGTGAGTGTGGAAACAAGTTGGATCATAAATACACAAATCTCTGGACTGTACAACAAAGAAACAGTTGCCACATAGCTTTGTGATGAAAGGGCAAGGTTGGACTACTGAAGAGATGAGTTAGTTGGTTTGCCTTCCAAGTGGGTCCTTTTCCTTGCCACTCCAGTGCTAATGGGTAGAGGGGCTACTTTCTTTGTACAGACCCACCTGGTCATGAAGGTACGCTCAATTAAGTCCTTAGAAGTAGTTAAGTATACCTTTAGCAAGACTACACTAAGCATTTTAGTACTAACACACATGTCATTTCACTAACTGTTCACAATTTTCAGGTGTCTCAAATATTCACTCGTCTGCCCCTTGCCCTATAACCACAGAGGGATTTGTAGGTATAACTGTAGAGCACTGTTCACCAGCAGTTCATATGAGGGTGTGCTGATAACTTGTCAATCAGGACCAATTGACTGATTTCAATTGTTAGCACTTTAGAATCCAAAAAAGCCATTTCTTATAGATAAATGGCATTCTTTAACTGATTTCAAGTATTGTAAAGATTTCAATGGAAAGGTATAATTTTCAAAACAGCGTGAGAGATTTACTATTGTCATTTACCATGCGTGGACCAGCAGTGAAACTACTAACCTTCTCAATAAGCCAGAAGTAGTCACTGGTATTTCTATAGCTGCAGTTGAAGTGAAAGCAATAATTGACACAAATCATTTGACCTGCAACGGAAACAATGGCCAGCAATATCTACAAGTACATGAATATCATGATGTAACATGTTCATGAAGTCTTAAAAAGCAGTTGATTGATATTTGTTACATGTTGTTACATGTTGCTTGTTCTCATTGCAGATTCTCTATGTGAACATATAAGACATTTATGGCCCCTGAGGACTCATAATTGGCCAAGAGGGACTTCATCAGATGGAGAAAGATGATGATGGTCTCAAGAAGCACTGATTGTGTGCATGCACTCTGGTGATATATGAAAGAAGTATACTAGTACACTGTAAAAATATGATATTGTTGTTTCCCAAATTTAGACTGAATGAATGATTGGATTTAACTCTCCATGCACTCAATGGGCTAATCATAGGACAGCATTTAGGAGCACATAGCAATAACTTTGAAGAATAATTGAAACTGCTGCCCAACATTGGTCCAAGTGAACACATTAGAGCTGGTATCGAACCCAGGACCAAGGAATTAGAACCTCAGACCATTACCAACTGAGCTCATCCTCCGCTTTAGCCAAATAAATGCATATTTATAGCAGTTGACAAAAAACTACCTCATGACAATATAATCTTAAGTTATTTTTAACAGTATTTGTAAGTTTTGCACCCAACTGCTTTACAGTGTACATGTAGAGGTTTTCATCCAAATATTTGTTAAAAAGAAGTAGATAAAACAGTATGATTATTACAACTGAAGAGGCTGGGAAGTGGGAAGGGTAAGAGCTTTCACCAGCACCAAGAGTTATATGCACAGAAAAAGCAACAGATTAGTGAGGGCCTTATAAATATTTTAACACACAGATGCTGCAAACACACCATTAAAAGGGAATTAATACTGTGGAAGTAATTTGGAATACTAACACAATCATTGAATTGATGATTCAAACAAAACATGAAACAGCATCACAAAAGTGGGAAGTGCCCACAAAGTGGTTTTATAAACAAACTTTTTTCGCATAATTATTTCTGCAAATTCCATAAATAGTGTTAATTGTTTAAAACACTAACGATTATAGGTTTCCACCCATTTACCCCCACCCCATCTCCAACCCTTCCCTTTCCACCCCTCCCTCTCACTCTTTATGTTCATTACTCTTTCTCCCCTCTTATTCACATCTTATATTATCCTCCTTTAATTCTCCTCTCATTCTCCTCTTTTTCACCTCTTTTTCACCTGTCATTCTCTTCCCATTCTCCTTTGATTCCCCTCTTATTCTCCTCTCATTCTCCTCTCATTCTCCTCTCATTCTCGTCTCATTCTTGTCGCATTCTCCTCTTATTCTCCTTGTACCCCCCTCTCATTCTCCTATCATTTCTACTCTCATTCTCCTCTCATTTTCCTTTCATTCTACTCTCATTCTCTTGTTCTCCACTAATTCTATTCTCATTCTCATCTCATTCTCTTCTCATACTCCTCTCATTCTCCTCTCATCCTCCTCTAATTCTACTCTTGTTCTCCTCTTATTCTACTCTCATTGTCCTCTTGTTCTCCTGTAATTATATTCTCATATCATTCCCTTCTCATTCTCCTCTCATTCTCCTCTCATTCTCCTCTCATTCTCCTCTCATTCTCCTCTCATTCTCCTCTCATTCTCCTCTCATTCTCCTCTCATTCTCCTCTCATTCTCCTCTCAGTCTCCTCTCATTCTCCTCTCATTCTCCTCTTATTCTCCTCATAGTCTCCTCATATTCTCCTCTAATTCTCCCCATTTTCTCCTATATTTTCCTCATATTCTCCCCTCATACTTTCCTCATTTGCTCCTCTCCAAGTACAACTTTTCTCTCCTTGCCCCCTTTTCCCCAGCAGCCCCCATAAAACAAAAAGCAGGTGCATCATCCTCCATCAAAACATCTCCTGCATCAGCAACCACATCTGTCATCGCCAGCACCCTGAACCATCATGCTCCAGCAAACATTGCCATTAACAGAATGCTCAGGGCATTTCGATCATAACCTGAATACTCCAAATGATACAACAATATACTCCCGAACTTTGGTGTATCCAGTTTCTTTCTGGTGCTTTTCATCACAGTTTGTCCACGTTTTTTCTTGTTTTGCGTTGGATAGTAGGAATTGGTTTAACAACTCTGCAGGTAAAAATGTATGCTTTATATGTACTTGTGCACCGAGTTGCTTGATCTTTTAAAAACTTTTATTTTGTTAAAATCTGCTGTTTTTCAACAGAAATGTTTCTAGATTTGTTCATTTCTGGTGCCTCGTGCAAATTTGATTGATACCTTCATCAAGAACTTGCACTAGAAGTAAGCTCTTTGGTTTATATACTTTTGCATCTTTGTTGCAGTACATTCAGAAAACAGCTGTCTGGTTTTGCTTTTCACAAGGTTTGCATTCAATTATAAGTCTGCAAGAGTCTCACTGAGGGATGACAGATGTCATTTCATAGCTGTTCATGGCTGTTGTCTTTGGTGGAAAAAATGATACACAATTTGCCACCCAAGTTGACAAGAACCCAAGTAGAATTTTGCCAATGTACCATGCAGAAGAAATTACCAAAATATGTCTCAAATTTACCCTGAAAAGTTAGAAGAAAAACCTCCTAGTATGCATAACAGCCCTACACACTGGATTTTGTGTTGACAAGGCAGGGAGACCTATTAGACATAACTGTATAAATAGCATTTGTCTCATGTCCTAAGAAAAACAAACTTATTCAGTTCCATAAAGCTCCTATGTATACACACAGTTCTTGTGTGTTACCCTTGCAGTTCTGGTATGAGATAATATTAGGAAACATGAAACTGTTTATGAGCACAATTCAGGGTGGGTTGCAAGGTATTACAAACACATAAATAGGCACAGATGTGCTGCAACGTGACCTCAGGAACAAGGGTATATGCATATACATACTCATATTGTTTTTGAGACAATTTGGTTTGTTTCTGTTGAGTTTATTGCTGTTTTTATCATTCTATGAGAAACCAACTTATGGCGCAATTCTATTTGTCTTCCTAGTTTGGAGGTAGAGCCTTTCTGGACAGTCGTTTCAAGAAACTTTCAACTCTATTGAACTTTGCAATAAGCTTGCCTGGACAGCAGTTATTGAGCGCAAAATCTAAAGCCCTAACCATCCATCTTCTCATACATCCATCTATCTATACTTGTGGCTTCAATTTAGTCCTTTGGTTTGGTTAAGTAAAAACCTGATTCCAGTTATGTTTTGTGGATTTCTTTTAATCGTAATGCCAGCGGTCAGTATCGGTTACTATATATATAACTAGAAAATACCCATGTCTGAGTACATGCCGTAGGATTTATATGGCACAGAAATGACCCATGGCAGTGGCAGTTGTATTGCATAGGAGTTAACCTGATCACCAGGTGTTTTTTAAAATATTCAGGAGCTGCTACGATTTGGTGGCTGGCTTGTGACTGAGGAATGTGGAGTGGAGACTGATCACTGAGCAGATGAAATAATTAATGTGCCCAGCAGGGCCAGCATCCAGAGATCAGATAAAAAATAGTGAGCCAATTTGAGGAATGGTAGTACTTGACTGTTGGAAAGGAAATAGGAGCAGATTGGAAATGCAAGTATCTATCCATGGAAGTATGATGGCAGCGGAATTTGAGTTAATTTGCAGGGCTTTGTGACAGGTGAAAGCTTAACAGCAAAATAAGTCAGTGGTGTTTGATGAAATAAAGTATTGAAAAAAAGGAATTTGTTTGTTGACTTAATCAGTACAACAAAGTGGCCTACTGTAATACAATGGAAAGTTGTGAAAGACACATTGTAATTGTCATCAGCAGTGATGTTGATGGCAATTAGGCATTGAACACTGCCGTGCATGCCTAATGGCAATCAAAGGTGTTCAGGCTTTGGGAGTGACTTTGAGAATTGTAATTAGAGTGTGTGTTGAGCAGTGGGTGACTGTGAAGTGTGTGCATTGTGTAGATCGTTTTGGCGGGAAGCGCGATAGTGGCGGCACCCTTTGAAGGTGAGCAATAGAGGAACTACCACGCATAAACAGGAGCAGGTGAGGCAAGGGTCGAATCGAGGGAGAAATGGAAGGAGAAAGGTAGCGCAGAAGAGGCTGAGAGGAAAGGTATGTGGGAAATAGGAAGTAATGTGTATGAGAGGTGTTGAGAAGAGTTTATATGTTGGTTTGCAGAGACATAAAAAAGGTGAGCTGGTATGACGTCATGTCACGTGCGCTGTTGTAATATGATGTTAGATGACCTACATTATCCATGATCCAAAGACTCCCCATTCCCTTTTTGTTGGCTTGACCTTTACCCTTTAGTTCCGGCTGCTTAAAAATGTACTTCTCTCTCTGGTGCTTCCCTCAGCTGGTATTGTTGTTCGTCTTAATGTCACACCTGGAGCTATTTAGGGACCCAGCAAGATCAAAGGAGCTTCCAAGTCAAGTCTGATCCAACAACTACCCTCCTTAATCAAAAGGTAGCTAAAGGTCCTTTCTAGTTCTCCTCACTGCCACACGAGTCGCCACTGGTGTCCCAAGAAGCCCTTAAGTCATATCTAGGTCACTCAGAGGTCACCTGTGGTCAACCAGAGGTCACAGGGTCAAAATTGAGCCTCCAAGGTCACCTAAAGGTCAACCGAAGGTCAAGCTGATTAAAGTAGATATGTCACAGGGCTTCAAGACACCCTGATCCTCCTGTCATACAAGTAACACTTTTTAAAAGTGCCACAAGGCTGATTATATCTAGATCACATCACTGATAAACTTATGAACTTTTAAGAACTTTTGAGGGCTTCCAATTTTACTTGTGAATAGTATCTGTTTCATTGACCTTTTTGACCTCAACAAGTTCCTCACAAGACCACTTCCTTGAACCTCAAAGTCCTTCAAGTGAAAAATGACTAACCATAAGGTCCATCTTGCTGTTCTGAATTCCTTCATCTGCAAAGTTAAAATCTCAGGAGATAATAAAAGCCCTTTGAGAGCAGCAAAATACTCCCTCTGATCTTCAAGTCAAAACTAAGCTACAGGATGTGGCGTGGCAGCTGCTGAAACACACACATTGTACATAGTCCAATACAAGTACCAGATACCAGTACCAGGTGCAGGTACCAACTCATACACCAGTACCAGCTGCAAGTACCTGCCATGTAAAGTCACTTGAAGCCAACAGCACCAGACAAGCAGGAATTCCAAGACTACAGCCCAGTCCAACTGATTCCTTTGATGCCAGTGACTGGTTTTCACAGGAAACAGCTCACCACACAAGCCTGGGGATCCAGTTGCCCCCTTGAAACTGGCCCATGTTGGATCTGGCTGTTGCACTGTCACCCTAACCCCTTTCCCCCAACTTTTGTTTGTTTGATAATCCCAGTTTTTTGGACCAATATTTGTGTTACAGTTCTCTGTTTTATCCTGCTCCAGCTTCCTTGGTGGTGTATATTGCATATCTATGTACTGCTCCATATTGCACCCATTTTCTCCACACTGTATGAATTTTCTCACAAGTAGGTGCTATTATCCTTTTAATATGGGGAGGGTTAGCTTTGTGGTAACATGCTGGGCTGGCAATCGCTGGGTCCAGAGCTCGAATCCAGCTCTGTGTCACCTGGGCTAATGTTGGACGGTAGTTTCAATCATCCTCATTCTCATGGTCGTGTCCTCCTCTTCAAATTAGCCTACTTGGTGCATGAATACAGAGCGTTAAGTCTCAATCATCCATCCATCATTCTAATAACCCCTTTCCTACAATTGGCAACAAGATCAGCATATTGAGCCCTTGACAAAGAAATTGCAGGGCTGTATCTCACTTGACCACTTGACTTGGACCTTGTCACTTCTCACCAGTGAATTGACCTCTTAGTGACCACTGAAGATTGACCAATGGAGGTCCTTGTATTGTATTGTATGGTATCTGTCCATGCCATCTTTCTACTTCATGAGTGCTCTGGTTAACAACTTAAAATAGACCCACTTAATATAAATCATCATCCTCAGACAGGGAACAAATGCTATTTAAGAAAGTGGTAGTATGTATCCCTGAATAGAATGGTCAGAGTTAAAATAGTCACAAATTGGTCATTTAAGCAAATTAAGCTGACTTAGTGCAGTTTATACTCTCAAGAATAGAATTCCTGATGGTTCATAATTCCATAATTTGATCCAAATTAAGATTACTTTCAAAATGTAAATGCAAAAATATGTTATCTTCAAAAACTCTAATTTGGGTCAATTAAAATGGATTTGATCTGAAACCAGTTTGAATCACTTATCAAAATTAGTCAGAGTTGAAAAATGATGATCATTTAATTTTGATCCCTAATTTTTTTCTGATGCACCAATCAGATAACTGACATTGTTGTTATCAAGTGAATCACACATGTGAAAAGAGCAAATTAAAAGTTTTTAGAACAGTTTCTGAACATCTGGAATTTGTCGATTTACAAATGAATCATGTGTGCAGATTCACATGAAACCAACAGTGCAGGACAGAAGATAAGAGCATGTCAAAAATTGTAGCAAGGGGTTAATTTTCAAAAGTTCAAATATTGCTCATTATGGCTAGTGTGTCATTATTATGATAACATGATGATGGATTGCAACCAGGTGAACATCTTTACTCAAAATCTTTGAAAATATGTATACTTCAGAACTTCACAGGAACAGTATGATCTTGGAAGACTGTCTTCAAGATTTCTGAAACTTGACAGCTCATTTTCTGGTAAGTCTGTCAGCATATTATCACAACATTGTGGAATGCCCTTGAAGTATAAATGACCTTGATGCTTCAACTTGACCTTGATGGATAGTCACAACTGGAGAAACAAGAAAAGGGGTTGGGGGGAGGGCAACTAAACCCCTTTGAAGGTCACGGATTATGTAACTTTTAATGTCTTCAAAGCTGTGTTGATGACAAATTAAAGGGTATTTCACTCCCCCATGCTGTTATGATAACTGGTATTTATTTATCTAATTCAATTAATGACTTCTAACTTCTATTTCTGTTAATTAATCAATATTTTGGATGAGGATTTAATTTGATTAAGACCACATTTCAGTGACCTCTAAGACCTCTAATCAGTGAATCAAGCCTAATTAAGAGCATATCATCACTCTGGTCAACCCTCATCAATCCATATGTTTTACTGTTTGACATTGCCTTTCAAGATAGTCATCAGGTGATCATTCAAGTTGATTTATGATCAGATAAAAATGAAAGTGATTGCTCATATTCTGAAGGGAATAAATCAATGCCATATTGCTCCAAAAACAGGTAGCTCCATGGCTCATTACTTGGCATCTAGCCTTGAAATAATTACAGGTATGAGAGCTCTTTGAGTCCACTCTCAGGTAAATGCTGTCATTATGAGCTTTCTATTATTGGGGAGATCAATTCTGTTGGACAGCACTTCAAGATGGATGGATTTGGAGATCAGTTTTGGATCTTAAGATAATAATCTTTGATTGATCCCCTGAAAATGTTGACCTTTCTCTCACAACACCCCTTGGATCGAAAATGCAGGACGTAAACCCAACTCGATGTATTTTAGAAAACGGCCAGGGACAAGAGCAGCTATAACAAAATTTGATTAATTTTTGAAAATAATTCATCAAACATATTCTCAGAGAAAATATAGCGCCAGGTCCTGCAAGATTGCCAGACAAAATGAACATTCAACATTATTTAGTTATTATCGATTTAATTTCCAACATGAAGACCCTCTTTAATTTCTCATCAGAAAGAACAATGCAAAACAGACTGAAATCCTGTATTGTAGCAGTAACAGGATCTGGATTTTAATTCTGAAACATTAGAAGTTGGCTCAATTGAAATTTGAAGCAAATTTTAATCAGTCCTAACCAGACATCCTGGGATCCCCTCAGACTCCCTGAATTTTGAGTAATTAATTTGAGTTAGAAACCAAAACAATGACCTGACCCCTGTCCCTCAGGGAGGTGGCATCTCTATCTTCCCATGAGGAAATCAGATCTGCAATTAGCAGACGCTCCCTGCCAAGAGAAAGCATACTGTGTTTATAGTGCTAATAAGGCTAGTGCTAATTAGCAGGAGAATTGGTCTCCAGACTTGGGAAATTACATGGGGATAAATCTGAGATATTCTGGAGAAGCAGAATGATGGGGGATTCGGGGATTAGGGTGGGGGGGGGGGGTGTGTACATGTAGGGGGATTTGGTGTTATAGAAGCCTGGGAGGGGAGCACTGACTGCCTCTGCCCTCTGGTGTAATGCGCAAAGAACGAGTTGGATTGCCTTCGACTGTGCACTGTACATATTTCCTTCTTATTATGAACATGTGAAATTATCTTGTTTAAAAATTATTTTATACCATTCGACACCTCTGTCAGCCAATCACATGCCATTATTTCAGGGGAATAATTCTCATATTCTTTGTTGTCCAGTTATCCTCTCATGTTGACTGTTTGAGTGTTTGTCTCTTGGTATAAGCCGGTTATTCACCATGGGATCAGGAATATGTGTTTATCACACCTTGGGCTAAAGCCATCGGGTGATAAATCACATATATTCCCTCGTTGTGGTGAATAACCTATACATATCTGGCTGTGGCATTCATTGCAAAACCTATAGGCTACAAATTCTTTTATTTATTTTTTTAATAAGATGTCATATCCAGTTCATTCTCCCGTAGTCATCGGTTCACTTCTCGAGCTGGCTCTGCCAGTGAGCCTCTGACTCTGTTGATGGTTTTTACTGTGGTTTTAGTCACATTTAGATTAGCCATGCCCCAGTGGTTTCATCCAACCAGAAGGCAGCTTTCATATCAATGACAGAGCATACTTCAAATCATGGCAAGCAATCCATGAATGTTGAAAAATGAAACAAAGCATACAAACTAAAAACAAAAAACTGTCACCTAAAAACACACAAACTGTGAAATGACTGAGTACTAAAAGTAAACACTAAAACTGTGAACAGTTCAGATGTCAATCATCATTATCCATGCATTTAATTGTGATCTTATTGGGTGTTGGGTTGCTTCTCAAGATAGCTTCATTGGCAGTGATTGTCTCGGTCCAAGTTTGACATGTCCAGAACGCATTTCTGGCCTATCCTGCAGCATTGCAGGATTGTTAACCTGTCTGCACAACAGACTGTTGTCAATGAGGGGGCAACCATAATGTCTCCAGAGGGAGGGGGGGGTGTAGTTTTATTTCCACACACTCGTATGTAGGCCTATATATGTAAATTCGTTGTGGCTATTTTTGAAAATGCAAGTCACAGAATTTCAAGATCCTGTCCTTTCAATAACTTTGCTGTTCTTTCCACAATATTTTTTTAATATCAATGAAAATGTTTATAAATAAGCCAATGCACACAATTTAAAGAAGTGCAATGTCCTGGAAATTGTTTTGGCTGACATATCCAGTTATTAGATATAAGTACTTTTCATTTTGATGAAACAGGTCTGAAGTGCACTTCAATCATAAATGATAAAGATTAATCTCAAACACGATGAAACTTAAAACAACAAATGGATCAGCAGACAACAGTTGGGCAGTAAGCTGAGTATGGAATGACATAACCTTGCTTGGGCTGTAACAGACTCTCTGATTGTGCGTCCACTTCCCTTCGCAACCAATCAGTTTGAAGCTCTAAAACCACAGTTTTTGTGGCCATCCAGGTCAGAGGCTCACTGGCAGAGCCAGTTCGAGTGAGCCGATGACCACGTGAGAATGTATCCAGTTGGGAAATAGTTAAAGGCCCAAGGATATAGGTCTGAAAATTAATTTCAAGAAAATGATTTATAATAAGGGATTGTTCAGCACTTATGACCAGGAGGAAGGGAGTTTTGCAGGTGCGCCTTAGATTTGACGTTAAAAGTTAAAAAAAAAGTTTAAGCCATATGAAAAAGCAGTTCCCCTCCCCGGGCAAAACTGTTGAAAAAAAAAAAACTATCAGGAAAATACTGCCATTTTCAAAATAATTCTATGAGCTATCACCGAGAGGATATTATTATTTTTTCCTGGATTAGGCCTATTTGCATTTGGACTGTACATACATCAAGATGGATAAAATGACCTGATTAAAAAAAAAAGAAAAAAAAAAGAATTTTGAGATCAATTTTGTATCTTAAAAGAATTTTGTACATATCTATCCTGTACCTTTCACCTATCAATTTGTTTTGAATCAAACGGAATCTTTTTTCAACTAGCTTAAAATTGAATGTTGGCCTACAAACATGAAGCTAAGATAACTCAAGAAATTATTGAATGTGATCGCCATGTCTTTTTTGTTGTTGCCACAATTGCATGAATTAGTCAACTTAGGATTTGCTGACCTGTATGTAATTTGGGTCTGGATCAGTACCCCATAATGCTTATGGGGTACTGGTCTGAATCTATGTCACTGAACAGGAGGATGTTAGAACTGCATTTTCTTCAGTGCCACACATGTCACTTTTCCATGGTGTTTCTCGGAAGATGGCGCTCAGCCGAATTTAGCCCACCTATTGTAAGTTGAGAGAACTAACTTCTCTGCCCGTCAGAACTGAGACTCGTCCAAAAATCGACGTTTCGTTCTACTATACATTGTATCATAAACCAGTCTATCTATCTATCTATCTATCTATCTATCTATCTATCTATCTATCTATCTATCTATCTATCTATCTATCTATCTATCTATCTATCTATCTATCTAACTTCTAATAGAATAGTTCTCATAGAATAGTTCTAATAGAATAGTTCTAATAGAATAGTTCTAATAGAATAGTTCTTACAGAATAGTTCTTATAGAATAGTTCTAACAGAATAGTTCTTATAGAATCAGAATCAGAATTTTCTTTATTTGGTCTTGAAGGAAAAATAAATTAATTAATGAATATCGAGAAAAATGAAAATATATCAATATCATTCAAGACCAGGGCCCACTCAAAGACAAGTCTTTGTCGTTATCGAGTTGACCCTGACAAATACATTAATATTGCACACATATAAATAATAAAGCAAATGGGCACCCACATGAGAATCACAAGTGAGACAGCGTTGCAAAATAAATAGACTTAAATGTAATTTCAGTATTTAGTTCAGTTAAGTTTCTTCCGATTATGGTGCTAGAGAATATAGAAAATGGATATAATAAATAATAAAATAAAATAATAAAATAAAATAATAAAATAAAATAATGAAAAAGACTTATGTGTTGTTATTACAAATGAAGCAATTTGGAATATTACATATTTCAGAATATGAGAGAAACATATTTCTTTTAATAAATAGCTTAAAGCCAATCATACTATGTGTATATATCTTTGTCCTAATATCTAAGTTCATAGAGTTGAAAAATTTGGGTATTCTAAACCGTATTGACTGTTTGACAAACTCATGCTTTACTAAAGGAATGACAAAGTTATTGGAATTTCTGACACCATAGGTGTGGGCCTGTGCATTTTTCTGAAAGATAGAATGAAAATAAATAGGTAACTGGCCGTTCTCCAGCTTGTAGCAAAATTTAAAATCATGAAGTGCACATATGTCCCCAAATTTAAGAATACGGAGTTCTTTAAATAGCTTACTTGTATGCGCTTTAAATTTACTTAATGTAACAACACGAATGGCTTTTTTCTGTAATCCAAAAATCTTATTATTTTTATTTCCCCACAAGATGTTTCCATAATTAAGATGTGGTACTATCAATGCATTGTATATAGAAAGTAGTATATTTTGTGGAACAAAGTGTTTTAGCTTATTTAAAATACCAACTACTTTAGATATTTTTCCAGCAATATAATTACAATGTGAATTCCATTTTAGTGTTTTGTCAATAAAAATTCCCAAATAATTGAAAGTATCAGTAGAATAGTTCTTATAGAATAGTTCTTATAGATAGTTCTTATACAATAGTTTTAACAGAACAGTTCTAACAGAAGTGTCTGCAGATGTATCTTCCTATTTATATAGGCCTATAAGCATCTATCTATTGTTCTGCTAGATTCGCCAAAAATCATCCCAATCAATTTCTGACGATTGCCCTTTTGCCAATAGATGCCCACGAAGGTCAATAAAGCAGAGCTCATGATGACTGTAGAGGTCACGTGACTTGGCCAAGGTCACTGGGTCACTCAGATGTCATCCCAAGGTCATGGGCTGCAGGGGGTTCCCCTTTCGCTTTGTTGATTTTGTCATCTCTTGTCTCACAATGCAATATCAGGGGTAAACGACTTGATGATGGATCCATAATTCTCATAAGGGGCATCCATTAGATATCCATCCAGGGGGCTTGGAGGTTTTTTTAATCATTAAATTAATTATTTCTTGCCCAGTTTTGATATTCTCTTCCCTAGCAGTCGTGAAATAAATAATTACAGGTGTTTTAAAAACATTTGATTCATTGATTTCAGGCCGCATGCTGTGAAATAATTTGATTCCAGCTCTCTTTGTATATCTTGTTGGACGGAAGTTTCAATCATCCGCTGCAGTGCTCAAACTGCTCATTAATTGCTGTATCCTGCATCTCTCGATCCTGTTATTATCAGCATGTACCAATGTATATAAATACATAATACTAAATCCATCTCCAATTTCCACTCAGAATATATCTAATTATTTTTTCTAGCATCAATTAATTTGGCAGTTATTGAACTTACTAAAATAATTTTAATTTTCAAAACTTCATGCAATAAGATAAGCCTTTCATCGGTTCATTGCAGGAAAGATATTTTTCTGACCTGATTCTGAAATGCTCTCTTCTTCTAAGAAAACAAAGAAACACTTTTTGTTTTTAAACACAGGTCTCTGTTGATATCAAATCACCTGGCATTTGCCATAACAGGGGTCAGTTTTCTTCCTTTAGGGAGTTTCTGTGTTTCTCAGATACGAAAGTGTTTTGTTTTAAAAACCACAATCATCCAATGAATTTTGTTTGAATTGTGAAAGTTGGGTCATCTTTTGTTCTTCACTCAGGGAGCAAAACATCCCAAAAGGGGGTTCTTGTTCACCAAATTGCTGTTTCATAAAGGAATTTGACACATTGATAGGGACTAGGGCTTTTAGGATGACTCGGATTGGTCCCAGGGGTGACTGTTAACAGTCAGCAATAGTCAAATTAAATCTAGAGGGGAAGTTTTAATTTCCTGAACACACTTTATTTTTCTCGTCAAGCGGCGAACAAACCTTTTGTTTCAAGCAAAAATCAATAGAACGGAAATCTGCTTGACGATATTATTAACAAAGTTTAGGCCCCAAATGCGACAAATTCTGACTGGAATGCATATCCTAATGCAATATTTTCATAATTTTGGCACAAATTCCAGTCTTTTAGAAGGCATAAACTGTAGATCGAACCATACTAGAAAGACATTCTCCATGCAGAGTCTTTGATCTATATCATAAATTCATTTGGCTGTCCCCACTGAATTTGCTGTAATTAATCTGAACACTAATATCTATGGTCACTGTAAGCTGGATCCTCTTGAGCATGGAAGCCAATTGCTTGACCTACTTCTGAGTGCCGTATGAAGACTCTGCCAGTATTCAGCTGCAGCAAGCAACGGAATGAGAAAGCAACTGCCCGAATGGATTAGAATTTAGCTAGCATTCTCAGGTGGTATAGTTGAAAAAGACACTTTTAACATTGTGTGTTTGGTTTAAGGTGTGGGCAACACTAATGTCAAAAGTGCAAACCGATTAACTCAAAGCTGTTCATAAAACATTGTTTGTCTGATTTTAAGCTGTCAGTAATATAAGTGTCAAAACAGGTTGATTTTACAGAGCAAAAAACTGGATTTACTCGTGCATGGAAAATTTAGGTCATTGAAAACCATCAGTGTCCTCAGCTGAAGCTGTTGGTCAAGGAGGGAGTGTGTCAGTCTGCAAGAAAGACAACCAGTTGACCTACTGCTCCAGTCCAAGAGTTTTGATCTGTGGAGGAGGGAGTGTTCCATCACTGTTCATGTGTATACGGCCATCACATTTCAGGGATTTATTGGTGATGGACTGCCATTAATTGCGCCACCACCAAAAATGGGGCAAGTTAGGATGTTGCCTTTGGCACAATGGAGACGCAACACTGCCTCAACAGTGCCACTGTCAAACATTTTGTGTGAAATTTACTTTGCAGCTTTTAGTAGACTTACAACTGTGAATGTATCTTTAGATACCAAAAATTTATATTAGTTTATATTTGGCTTTATTATTGTTGATTAATCTAATTAAATGGCTGCAACATTCATCATTCTAGTAAAAAAACCAGAAGTTCAGATTTAGTGACCATGTTTGGAAACAAAAATATTCTGAAGCATTAAAAAGCCCTAGAGCTAATAAATTCTCAGATATCTGGATGTTTAACTGAAGTGATAAAGTTGAAATATCCAGTTCACGTAAATTTGGTTTTACAGGCCACTTTGACTGTGCTATCTTTGAGAGGGCGTGGATCTGCCCACAGCAACACCCAAATGGCCCCATTGTCCCTGTTATGGCTGAGATGACCTTCTATGGTTGATCAGAGACCAGTCAATCAAAATGGTGGATTATGGGTGATCCAAGCCATGCACTGACTTGGTATAGATCAGTAAGATCACAATATAGAGGAATATTTTTGGGCGTGACTGTCAGAATGCATTTGAAAGTTAGGATTATCTCACTTTGTTATATACAGAGGCTATTTATCAAAAACAAGTTTCAGATAGAATTAGGGAAGGAGAAAATTACTTCGCCGAAACAAAATTGGGATAAGTCAAGGGTTTTCTGTTTTAACCCATCATTCTTAGCCCATTTGTAAGATAAAGAAATGGGTCATATCCGTTCAACTTTATTTGAGTTTGGTCGCCAAAGTGCAAAAACAATCAGCAAGGATTTAATAATTCTATAAATTTAATTCTGAAAATTGGATTTTTTAAAACCGCCAAAATATGATAACCATTGACAGCAAAGGCATGTTCATTTGAAATCTGACTACATTACACACAGTTTCTGACTTCCTGAGCCCTTGATCATATTGATGATATGATAGTCATGATCTGGGGTTAGTCATACCAGCGGAAATTGTCAAATGCATCAGTCAATATGTTACTGATATCCACTTCATATGCTCTGTGCAAACACCTGGCTTAGAGCAGTAATTTCCCATATTGAAGATTTTTCGTATTTCTAGTATGGATTACAATGGTCAATCAGTAGTCAGTATAGAGTCAGTTGGTATTTAGTCAGATTAGTCAGTTGGTCACTATGCAGGTCAGCTACAGGATATCCTGACTGCAGGTCATTCGATAGCTCACTTTATTGCAGTCCAATATTGTCGATTAATGCCCAGATAATATTTCTTGATCTGTGAATACATGCACAAGTTTACAAGCACTGTAGAAAAGTGCTAGAATAGTTTATAAATATGATTTATGGGAACTTTATTAAACACAGGTTGGGATAAATGGCTCAGCTGTATAGGCCTATATAAATGCTTCAGTCCATTGCTATTTCAGAAAGCACTGGACAAGACACACAATTTGCTGTTAAGATTGTAATTGAAAATGTGTGACATATTATTAATTAGGCCCACGTATTTGATTTTGAAGAATCCAAAAGTTATATAAAATTAGTTGAATTCAATCTACAGTTTATGTAATCTTGTTAAATTGTGGTTTATTAAAGGAAGAATGAGGATACATTTTGCTGCAACCCTTTGACAGTGATACATGCCTACCAGGTAATCCAGCATAATCTGCACCTATCCATGACTGCAATCCAAATTTCCTTCTAGAATTCGTGACAGTAACTCATTACCCATCAATTTCACTGCCAGTTATCTCTCCAGGTATTGTGTGATTTGGGAATTCTAGGAATCTGCCAACAATTTTCATTGATTTGGCGAAGAATTTGTAGAAATTGCCCACTTTTATCGAAAGTGACACCAAGAATGTTAAGTGGAAACCATTGATACTTTCTGTCTGAGAGAGTTCTTGTTAGCATTTCATGACTGGTTTGAGATCACTGCAGACAACGTCAGACAAGCTCACTTAACTTCTGATTTTTTTTTACCCAATAAAAATCCACCCTCTGGCATGTTCTGGGATCTTTTTGCACTTGGGGAATTCAGGATTGAGACCATAATGTGCTGCCACCTAGCGGCGAGTGCACAAGTTGGATTATGCGTCCGCATCTTGACCATTGGGAGACCATAATTATCATCAACAACTTTTGAAGCACATCAGTTGTTTGGTACACAAACCCATAGGGCGTCTTAGAAAATATTGCTTAATACATTAGAACATTTTGAGTAACATTATGCTTAATTTGAAATTTATTTAGTTGGCTTAAATTTTGCTCTGCGGAAGAAGGAGAGAAGAAGAATAAAGATAATTAGATAGGGAAGAAGAGAAAAAGAGCAAAAATTGAAGGATGGGAAGAAGAGGAAGAAGAAAGGATGAAGAAAAAGAAGAGAGATGAAGAAGAAGAACTTTGACAAGAGAAAGAAAGGAAAAGAAAGAAGAAGAAGAGGAAAGCAAAAGAAGAAGGATGGAAGAGAAGAAGAAGGCGACAATGGCTGAATAAGAGAAGGAATACATAAGCTAGGGTAAGAATAAGACATAAGCATACATAGGCCTAAATGTTCAACTTTGAGAATCATCAAAATAGTTAAATTCAAACTGTGCGCTAGTACTTCCAGTGTTCCACTATTTAGTATTCACTTGTTGCATCCTTGAGCGGACCCTCACACATTTAGATCTATTAAGATGTGTTCCTATCTACAATTATCTTGATTGGCTAGCTAAACTGAAGATCAGTGACTGCCTAGTCAGACAATTCTAAGCAGATAACAGCACAAAATGACTCAGACAGGGCCATGTCATGGAGCTGCCCAGACTCAATAAATCCCCAATGACGCTACAAGTGCCATCCTTGATCTTGGGGGTCAAGTATTGGGGGTACATAGGAATTAAGGGAATCCCCTAGGAATTAAGGCCACCCAAGGGAAATGTCTAAATAAGCTGATTGTGGGGGGGGGGGGTAGTCGAGGGGCAATGTGGAATGTCAAGCAATACACGTCCTGATGAACTTAGTAGGCCTACATGGCAAGGATGCATTTGGAATGGATGAATACATTGGTGGTGATATAATGCATCAATGTATTTGATAGCTCTAGGGTAATTCTACAATCATGGATTAAAGCAATGAGAAATTTACCATATCATTCCCTAGCATAGGCCTACATATATAATATTTACATTTTTTAAAATTGCATGCAAGTTTGTATAAAATTATACATAATTGACCAATCAAATCAATCAATCAATCAAACCTTCAATTAATCTATCTATCTATCTATCTATCTATCTATCTATCTATCTATCTATCTATCTATCTATCTATCTATCTATCTATATATCTATCTATCTATCTATCTATCTATCTATATATCTATCTATCTATCTATCTATCTATCTATCTATTCTATATACATGTATATATCTATCTATTGATCTATCTATCAATCTATCTATCAATCTATCTATCTAACGATTTATCTATCGATCTGTCTATTGATCTATCTATCTATAATTCTATATAGCTGAACTTTCAATTCTGATATTTACATCCGATGCTATTCGCAACTTTCGTGACTCCATGAATTACCAATTCCCCAATTCCAATATTTATGTCCATTTCAAATTGAAACTGTGTGGCCATAACTTATAAGCAGTTGAATAATGAAGTATTGCTATCTGCCATGGTCAGGCGGGAATGATTTAAAGTTCATTCCCAAATGCAGCGCTGAAAAAGTTTTACATTGATCAAACTGGGAGACCTTTTAATAATTTTTGTAGCTTATCAACTGGAGTGTTTCTCTATTTTTTGAGGGCAGTATTCCCAGCCCATGGGCCTGATGAGATGGCTCTAATCTCCAACGGACCATGCGAATCCAAATGCTTTATCAACCGAGAGCACTTCTGCAGTTTTCCGATATTTGTAGCCTTTGCATCACAGTGTTGCATTTTAAAAATGTTGCTGCAACAATCATGAACAATGATTATTGTTGCATCAATGTCCAGCCTTTGAAACTTGTTGAGAATGGCAGCTGGGCCTAGGCAGCTGGGTGGCCTTTGCCTGCATGGGTTCGAACCCAGAGTGGAGAAACCAAAATTTTTAGTGAACCTTCATGAGCAAAATCAGTGCTGGGCACTCCCATGTCACCAATCAACCCTCGTGAGTGCCCAGAAGTGTGCAGTATGCTTAATTATTTGCTTATGGATCTCACATCTTTTAAAAAGATCTAGCATTCCAGCTGTATATATATAATATATATATATGCATATATTAACAACCTTTTTATATTTTATCTCTCTAAATTTGCAATGTAATTCAAATTTGACGGAGACAAGACCACAGGCAGACACATGATTCTGTTGTGAGCTGGTTGTCCAGAGTTGCTCCATATGTGATACTTGTGGCGCCATCTATACCTATAGAGTTACATGGGAGATTTTCCAAACTAATTAATAGATTATATTATTGTGTCACAGAGATACTAGTTTAATAAAATGAAACTACAAAGGTTTTGCTAACTATTCCAAGGTTTACATTTTGTCTTGCAGAGATGGAATATTTATAACAGCCCATTTAGCCGGGCACTCCGTACGACCACAATAAAGCATTTGGGATTATTATTTATGGGCATATCATGCTATAGCAAGTTGACGAAATAACAAGTTAGCCACACGTCGATTCTGATGCCGTTGTCGGATATCACGTGCGGAACAAATTTGTGGATCCCTAATAAGGGGTATACTATAATTAATGAAGAAATGAAATATTGTGTCTTGTGACTCTAGTCCCACTGCTAGGCGGAAGGCTGGGCAGCCTGGGGCTCCATTGTACTTGGTTGAAATTTTCTCTCAAATTGTCGTGGGTAGGCTTGAAATGCACACAAATGTCATATAACCATTTGAAATTTTCTTATTCATGTCATTTCAATTTTATAAATCTTCGAAGGAGAGGACAAATGAATTTGTGACCAGAGAATCCTGTGACCCCCAGCGCCCAAACGTGATAGATATAGATAGATATGGTAAGTGCAGTCCATCAAGCCATGCAGGTCTGGGCACTCATGAGGGTTGATTGATGAGATGGCAGAGAGATTGCAGGAGTCCTCAAGATGTTACACATTTACCCCATGTGAGGGATCTTATACTTGTCCAGCACAGACAGTGATACAAGGGGCCACCAATTTGACGTCTCATCGGAATGACAAACAACTGGGATTTTGCTCATGATGTCCACTGAAAATATTGGGTTCCCAATCGTGTCGAACTCATGCAGGCAAAGATCTTCAGCGGATCAGGCAGACATCTTAATCACTCACGAGATCCCCTAGTTACGCCACTGATCAAGATGCCAGGAATTATTGGATTCACTCTTTCAATATTTATGTCCATTTCAAATTGAAACTGTGCTGCCATAACTTATAAGCAGTTGAATAATGAAGTATCGCTATCTGCCATGGTCAGGCGGGAATGATTTAAAGTTCTTTCCCAAATGCAGCGCTGAAAAAGTTTTACATTGATCAAACTGGGAGACCTTTTAATAATTTTTGAGGCTTATCAACTGGAGTGTTTCTCTATTTTTCGAGGGCAGTATTCCCAGCCCATGGGCCTGATGAGATGGCTCTAATCTCCAACGGACCATGCGAATCCCAATGCTTTATCAACAAAGAGCACTGTTGCAGTTT